>JAKSZP010016514.1:0-34521 GCA_022478985.1 Massospora cicadina | reverse complement strand
GGGCCAATAGGTCAGTTTTAGTGGACACCTGGCTCTAGTAAATCTTTCCCCCACCCTTTCTTGACACCTCCGCTTACCCCTGCCTTCGCCTCAAGCTCTAGAAGCTCAGGCGTGATTAAATAAAGATCAATGTATCCTCCCTTTAGGTTGGGACCAACTAGTGCTAAAAAAGAGGTCAAGAGGAGACTCATAGTTGTCTCTGGAACAATACCATATTGTCTTTTACATGGTACCCTTTTATTAAATCTTTCTGGTTTGTATTGCACTTGAAAGAACTATACTGTATACTGGGGACAAGGATTGTGACAAGATGACCTTTCTGAACATATATTTTCTTCCAGGTTTTCCAGGGAAGCGAGAACAAGAGCACATAAAACCGTAGATAGCTTATTTGACATAATCTTAACTGGAGAAATTCCCAATTGGGCTTTTATATAGCTCCACCTTCATGGGGTCAGGAGCTAATGCCAGATTGTGAATTAAGGCATTTGCCGACCCATTCTCCTTGCCTTTTGTAAATTCATAAGTGAACACAAACTTTTTAAGGGTCTCAGCCAACGAATTTGCCATGGAGTTAAAACATGAGAAGTTCAGTAGAAAACAGGCTTGATGGTATATATGAACCCATAATGGCTGAGAAGAACTCTGAAGATGGTGGTGCAGTAAATTAGCATTTCCACTGCTGCCATTGACTCCATATCATAGGCTTCATACTCAACTTTGGTAGGACACTTTGCAGTAGAAAAATTCCAATGGATGCAAAACTCCATCTATGACCACTTGTAGTATAGCTACAGCACTAGCAAAATTATAGCATTACTGACCACTATAAACTTTATTTCTTTGGTCCACAAGATGAATTACAGAGGTAGAAAGCAGCGTTCATTTCGCAGCTTTAAATATATCATCCAATGTAGATGACCACTGAATGTATTTAGTACCATTGGCCTTGTACAAGGGTTTGGCAACCTCTAACAAGCTATATTAAACTTCTGAAGGAAGGTCCATGTCCATTGAAGCTACTTAAACTTTCTGAGGTTGGAGTGGGCCTATGGCTAATAACTTTCCCTTTTCTGGAGTGATCATATGACCCTGTCAAACGCATTGATGCACAAGAAGGCCACATTGAGTTTAAAATTAACACTTGCTCTTTTTTAGCGTCAAGTTAGAGGCTCTCAAGTGTTCAACTACTTGCCGCAAGTGAATTTTATGGGACTCCTGATCTGGGGAGAACATCAGAACGTCATCCATATAGGCCACAGCAGGTACACCCAACAGCTCTCCTAATGCCACATCAATATGGCGTTGAAAGATTGTGGGTGCATTCTTAAGCCAAACGACATAACCTGGAATTTGAAAAATTCTCATTCTGATGCAAAAGACAATAAGCCATCCTTGACCTTTTTAATGTGAATATAATTAAAAGTGCTCATAAAAATTAAAAAGGAAGAGACTTTGGCCTTCTATATTAATTAGGCAATTTGTGATTCCACTGGAATGGGAAGTAGATCAGGTATGATGATATTGTTCAAGTTACCATAGTCTACGCAAGGGCGCAGAGTACCATCAATTCTTTCCACAATATATAAAGAGTGGTATGCATACTGGAGAGGTGCGACGAAAATAGCACCTTTAGCAAGTTGTTCTGTAACCTAAGCATCCAACGAATCCTCTTCCCACAGTATTAGGAATAAATAAGAGAGGAGATGCTAACTAATTCCACTTTGAGTTTGAAATTACAATAAAAAATCAGAACGTTCAGGTAAATCAGGCGCAAAAGCTGCATTAAAGGAAGACTATATCCCCTCCAAGAAGGTGGGTAAAGGGGTCTCCAAAGTGGGCTTCAGAAGAGGCGCAAGACTGGGTTCCTATACGTTAGGTAACATTGTACATCACATGAAGTATTTACCACAGACATAGGTATTACCTATTACCTTCCCGCTCTTAAAAAAGTCAATGTATTGCCTTTTAAATTGCTTTGATATTAATTATCCCACCACTCTACACCCAAGATATTTGGGTACAGCAGTTTTTTGACAGTCAAGAAGTTTTCAGCAAAGTGTACTTACCAACTTGATAATCAAAAGACCTTGAACTTCTGATTTTGGAATTGACTGTGAGGCTCCTGCCCTAACCATACCACCTGATAAGTAGTACAACTTAAGGTAGTCAGATAAGTCTTGATCAATAAGATTTTTGAAGCACCTTTATCCACTAGAATAGCTGGTTTAAATTTCCCCAATGGGGAAGAGAGAGACAGTGAGAAAAAACATCTGTAATATGCATTATATATAGCTAAAACTGCTCACAAATCACCATGATTATCTATTTTAAAATAATAATGCCACTAGGATAATCGTTTTTTATCAAAAATAGAGTAAGATGTTTTGTTACTCTAATAATTGAAGAACCATATCCACAACATTTTATGCAGGCTACTACTTACTACCATACTCAAATAGTTTTTCCTTTTTTTGCGCAACTTGCAGTTAATTAAATGGGAGTCAGGCGAGAGTTCTATGTGGTGATCTGGTACTCAGATATTGGTCTAAGGCTAGGGCTCAAAAGATCAATAATGGCTCGATTTTACCCAGAATAACAATATTTATAATGGCGTCTTTGGGTTTAATGGTAGGATTCGCAAGCTGTTTGCCAGTTGGACATATCTATTATTATAATAGTAAGAACCTCTTCTGATGAGGTTCTCTTTATTCCACAAACAAGAGTTCCAGAGCAAGGCTTACATGAGATAAATTTTAAATATTGACCTGGGCTAGAACCCTGCCTACCCTATGATTCCACCAAGAATGACGGTATGTCAGCATAGAACACCTTACATTTTCAGAGACAAAGTTTTATTTGAGGGCGGTATTAGTAGGATAACCACAGGTGAAACATACTCACCCAAAGTTTATGTTCCTTTAAGGAATCAAACAAGGGTAGACCCTTGCCTGTCATGGCACTGGCTTTTAACGTTGAATCTGGCCTGCTAGTCAGGGTGATTAAACTCCCAAAACACAAACAGGACACCAGTGGTATAGGAGACCACAGAGCTTTTATTTAATGGGGAGGAACAAATGGTGATGGTGGAGATCTACAACAACCAATATGAACAAGCTCACCAGAAGCCACGTAGTAGTAGCTGTTGTGGCCACAGATTTGAGGGAGTCAGTTGCCTCAGGCATGGTCTGCATACTGGGAGTACTTTTCACAGTGAGAGGGGGGAACTGGTGGGATTATTGTAAAACTTAGAGAACTGGGTAGAAAGCACCTCAAAAATCATAGTTACATCTTGATGCCAAAAGGCATCCAAGAAAGGGGAGACAAACAAATGTTTTCCAAACTGACACCCCCACTCAAGCAGGGAGAGCAGCAGTTTGGTCACAATCGCCACTATTGCCTAGATATTATGCAGATTAGGGAACTTGGTACCTGATATGTATCATGGTTATCTTTTCTAGCACTAGTTGGTCCCAGGGTAACATAATTTCTTAAAAGTAAAATAGCAGGAAAAAGTAATATTTTTAATAGGTTTTTAATAAACTAAATAAAGGGAATAGTTTAATAACAACGCCAGTTGGGATCTGTTCTAAAAAACCATAGGGTTGGGGAATAAGCGTGAATGAATAAACATTCAGGAACCCTCTAAACCCAACTTTAACATATTAACATACTAACGCGCTTTTTGAGATTGACTCAGATCTGACAAACCATCTGGATTGGTATCAAATAATCCACCATGATTTTTTGAGGTGCAATTGCGCCTATCAGAGCACTGACAATTTGTTCATTGGCTGGTAGGGTGCAGTCAGGCCAGGGAAGGTAAGGCTAGTCCCTTATTGAACCAAATGTATTTGGCATGCTTAAACCTGTTAGGCCAGGCTCGCCTTTACTGGTGGCAAGGAGAGACAAAAAGCGGGTAAATTTGAGTCTTGAATCAAATTTGAACGATTTAATTACTTTAGTATCCATCTAATGCTATTAGAGAGACCTGAACTGAGGGGCAATGACTTCTGGTGAGGAGAGGAGCTACGACTTCCCTGTTGATGATGGCTTCTGGCCACCACCACCTCCAGACAAACCCTTTTGATCTTCACCACCAACTCTTTGGAGGTGAGAAGAGGGGTTATTGGGGGACCTCCAGGGGTAAGTCTATCACCACCTCTATCTACTACATGGGCTAAATCGCCATGGTTGACGAGGGGGAGGCAGCATTCTTTTCCCCCTTCTTGGTTTAAAAGGGGTACACCACCCATATGAGGCGCAGGTAGTGCTCCCCAGGACTTACATTATCCTTCCCTTTTATAACGGGGGGAGCACCACCACCAGGAAATTGAGCAAGCGCGAAGTTTTAGGCACTATGCAACATAATGGCCAGGAGGGCTGGCAACTTTCTAGAGTGGGTGAAGAGATTTTGGGTGTGTAGTATGAAGCACCTCCACAAAACACAGCAATGGGTACAATCAATGGAACTGACCCAACTGATCTTGTAGGAAAGGAACCCCTTCCAAGCAATCAAGTACTTTTATGAATGGCGGGATTTCCATGATTCCAAAATCATGTCACTTAAGCCTCCTCTGCCTCTTTCACCAGGACAGGCTCAGGAATGGCAGGTGCTTTCACCTTAAAAGGGAACAACAGGGAAACGTGAAAGATGAGGTGTGGCTTCCAATGAGGGGTAGGTTCAACCAGAAAGCCATTCCCCAAATCAGCCTCTACTCTTTGAGATCCAGAGCATTTTGTAGCAAACCTTCTGGAGGGAATTTTAAGATGCAAATGTTGTTTATCCAGCATGAATAAGGAACCCACTTTAATGGCATGGCCAGGGAGACGTTTGTGTTCAGAAAATTATTTTAATATGAATTTTGCATTAATCAAGTGCTCCCTAACTTGCTATTGGGTAATCTTTAGGTGTTGCAAGTGCTCTTCTGCCACATGTACTCTAAGATGAAGGAATTGGCCGATTTAGAATGATGGGTTGTACCCTAAGGTGTCCCATAGAATGAAAAGCCCGCGGACAAGCGGATAGCATTATTTTAAGCAGGATAAGCCATTGGGGAGGTCAATCAGCCAGGTATCCTGAGCAATTAGAGCATTACAATAAAGATACTGATCGAGGATCTGGTTGACCTCTCTGTGTGCCCATCAGACTGAGTGTTATAAATGGTTGAACAGCAAGTCTTGATATTCAGGATGGCCAAAAGAGAATTCCAAAAGTCAGAGGTAAACTGGGGCCCCAGGTCGCTCACTACCTCCTGAGGTAAGCCAAACATGGAGAAAATTTGGTGAACAAAGAGCCAGCCAACTACTCAGAAGTGCTTACTGAAAGATAGGGGATATTGAAGGAAGACTTAGTAAAATGGTCCACAACCACCATAATAGTGTTAGACCAATTGAAATTTGGAAGATGAACAATGAAGTCAATTGTTACTGAGTCCACAGGCCGTCTACCTGATGCAGAAATGGAGGAGCCCATTATTACCTGACTTATCAAGCTTAGCTCACGGCATGTCATGCAATTAGTGAGCCAAACTGGTATATCCTTAGAGATACCCATCCAGTTGAAGAGCTGCTTTACCATATTGAGCCAATTTTTTACTACCTGGGTGTCCTACCGCGGGGGGTCATGATGAGCATGCATAACCTCCTCACAGCGTTGTGGAGAAATCCAAATTCAACTCATGAACAAAATTTATCCCATCATTTAGCAAATAGAGGGCCCACTTATGTGCTGGAAGTAACAGATGATTAAACAGCTCCAACCCCTCCAAGATGGATCTTGACCCGCTAGCATTCAAGAAACCAGAGGCACAATCAAGGCTCAGTACACCACAGAAATTGCGAGAGGAGAATTAACTAAGATCTGAGAAGGGAAACTACCGTAGTTAGCTCCTGGGCTTCCTCCTCCATAGGATAAAAAAGATATTAAAACTTGATAGATCAAGGAGTACATTAAAGGAACCCTTCACAAACTCATATCTGTAGTTAAAACACAAAGATTAAATATTTTTGTCCTGATAATGCACCAACTTCTGAGGCTTCCTGAATTACATAAGGGCTAGGTGGTCCATCTTTACCACCAATTCGTGCCATGCTCCATGGAGAAGGTACTGCCAGTGTGTAAGCAAACACGTCATGGCAGCAAGCTCGTTGTCATATAAGGCCTAGGATTTCTCTGAGGAGGATAACTTCCACAAGAAGTAGTTAACTGGATGTTCCATTTTGGCATGGGTCTAGAGCAGACTGCCCCCCACCACAGCTGAAAAGGCCCCAAAGGCCACTTTAAAAGGCCTGGATGAATCAGTTTATTTGTGAGCTGGAGGCACCACAAGCACTTCCTTAATTAGCCTCAAACGCATATTGGCAATTTTCCATCCAATTTAAGAGAACATTCTTCGCTGTCAGAGGATGAAGCGGCGGCACCAACTGCGAGAGTGCAGGACTATATTTTTTTAAAAAATGACGTTTCCCAGGAAACTCTGCAACTGTTTCTGTGTGGTAAGGGTGGTCCATGAGAGAATGGCCTCAAGCTTGCTAGGTGGAATGGTTACCCATCCTCAAGACCAGGTTACATAAGAAGGTGAATTATTTTCTAAAAAACTCACTTCTGGAAGGCTTCATATAGAGATCAGCCTCCTGCAAAACATCCAGAACCGCCTCCAAGTCCTTCATTTGCTGTTTGTGAGTGGAAAATAGACTAAGATATCATATATGTATGACTCTGTAAAATTGAACTAAAGATATCCCAGAGCATCATCAATCATGAGCTGCAACGTGGAAGGCGCGTTTTTTAGCCCAAAGGGCATAACTCAGAACTAAAAGATGTCCCTTTTTGTATGAATGGCCGTAAGCCACTCTTGGTCCTCTGACACCCAGACTTGATTGAAAGTGATCTCAAGTTCAAGCTTAGAGAACACCTGGAACTTTGCAAAGGTTGACTGATAGTCTGTTCAAGGAGGAGAGGGTAGGGATCGTGAACTCTTATGATGATCAAATGACCACAATCCTCGCAAGGGCTCAGGGTTCCATCAGCCTTTTGAGCAAACGCTATGGGGAAGCAATAGGTGAAGATTCTCGAATAGCCGCCCCTTCTGAAGCATTATTGTCAAACCAAACCGCCAGTGTCTATCTTCCAGTTTGGTATAACAATACAATTGTAAACTGATGTTTATCAGATCCAACGTCAAGCTATACTAAGCTATACTCAGAATGGATGGGAGATGATAAGATTTCCCCATCGCATGTTGTCCTTATATGTCATTATTGCAGAGGGAAAGTTGGGAGCAATCTTTATTGAGAAGTTATGGAAGAGGTAGAGCTAACCCCCTTTTTAAGAGATAACATGTCAATGAGACAAAACACTCACATAAATGGGTATTTTTAAAAGAGGAAGTTGGAGTTTAAATTGATGTTATCCTGTGTTGCTGCCACCAGCCCACACCTAGGATAGCTGGGAACACCAATCTGGCACTATAGCAAACTGATTAAAACACAAAACTTGTTTACAGAAATGGTACAGGTCTCTGAACTTTAAAACAAGCCATAGGGAAAGAGGACGCACCCAACACAGATTACTCATGTACAGGTAAAAATCAAGATCCTGCAGTATTTCTAATCTCATAAAGTTACCCGCCGCTCCAGTATCCAAGAGAGCGTCAATTGGCATCTTATGGTAACCCAACTGAATTTTAAGTGGCAAAAAAGTAGGCATGATCTTATTTATTCAGAGCATCACAGGATAAGACAGACTGAGATGTAGTAATGACAGGGACATCAGTGAGATTAGAATTTAAAAGGGGACCGAGATCCTCAGCAGGGAGGAACTCATCCATTGAAATCTGATGCAACAGGATAATATAGGCACCAGAGTATTCATGAATACCTGTTCCTTCTTAGGGTCAGACTCAACAACCAGCCCTTGGGGATCTGAAAATAGGGAAACTGGGGATAAAGAGTAAATAAAAGCCTCTGTGATTGAAAAGACACTCACCCTTAGAACCAGGGCGGAACTTACACTTTGGGTGAAGAAAGATGAACAAGGCTTTACTATTATGGGTTTCTCCCAACATGGCCTCAGTGGTGAATACTCTTGGTACTCTTCCCCACATGTGCGCGCAGAAGTGTGGCACCAATGGTGTTGCAGCTGAAACCACCTGCTCCAAGGAAACTAACATAGATTCTCAAGAGTGATTCTCAGACACAGGATCCAAAGCAGGCTAAAGTACTGCAATCAGTACGTCCAAAGGAAGGATTAAAACAGGAGCCTGAACCAGAAATTCTTCAGTTAAAAAGGTGAGGTCTGAAGATTCAAACTCAAATTGAAAATGTAAAGTGGGCTGAGCTTGAAAGTGAAGCTTGGACCACTGAAGGCACCAAAATAATTACAGGGTGTAAACTCCATCTTGGTTAGCTGAACGCAGAATCCCATGCATTCAACTATGAAATCTCCCTCTACTGCATCTAGGAGGAAATCACAGAATTGAGATTCTGTAAGGGAGGATGAATCTGTAGTTTTGCTCAGAAAGGACCCTGAAACTCTGCTAAGGCGTCCATAACTTGGTTCACTACTTCTGATTAGGGTAAGGGCGGATTTCCCCTCACCATATGAGGCAAAGCTGGAGCTAAGTCAGAGGAAAAAGGGTATTGAGTCAGAAAGAAATTCACCACCACCCACAGAAACTACTAACAAATCCACATATTGACCAAACAAGGAATAACAGACAGAGCACAGATTTGAGATTCATCTGATATAAAGAAACCATCGCTTCACCTACTTCAAAGAGAAGAGTGGAGAAAGATGAGACTAAGGGTCAATCATTTATGACATTGCACCAAAAAATAAAGGTAACGGTAGCCTGACAGTCAAAGTGATTAAACACCCAAGACACAAATCAAATACCAGTGGTATAGCTGACTAAAGAAATTTGTATTTATTAATGAGGAACAAAAGGGAAGGGTGGAAAATTACAACAACTATTATGAACAAGCCCACCAGAGGCCAAGCGGTAGCAGCAGTTGTAGCCACAATTCAAGGGAGGCTGTTGCCTCAGGAACAGTTTTCATACTGAGTTTACCCTTTACCATAGGAGGATGAGAACTTGAAAAATTGTTGTGAAACTTAGCGATCTGGGTGGGAAGCACCTCAAAATCATAGTCACATCATGATCCCACGATCCATCCAAGAGAAAGTAAACACAGATGATTTTCAAACTGGTATCCCCACTGAAGTAGGAAGGGCGTCAGTTTGGTCACAATCGCCACTATTTCCCAGTCATTACACAGTCAAGGAAAATGGCACCCAAAATTTATTGCGGTTAACTATAAGTAAAAGAGATGGGAAAAGCATTATTTCTTGAGAAGTTCATTTATTATAATAAACTAAAGGAAATGACAAACAAATGCACCTATTGGGAATAATGTATAAAAAATCAAAGGGTTGGAATATAAGCGTGATAAAAATATAAAATAATCTAGGAACCCTAATCACCTGACTTTATCAGGTTGACACACTGATGCGCTTTTGAGAATGACTCATATCTAACCTGCCCGTCTGGATTGGCATCAAATTCTTTACAAGATTTTAAGGCGTAATTCCACCTAGCAGAGCACTGAAATCATTGTTAATGTATGGCAGGGTGCACCTAGGACAGGGAAGGTAAGGCTTGTTCCATATAAAATTGAATTAATATAGCATGCCTGAAGCTGTCAGGGCTGGGCTTTCCTTTTTGGCAACAAGGGGGGACAACGTGGGAGTTTTTTTGAGTCTGGAATCAATTTATACGATTGAATTTCTTTAGTATCACCCTACTACCACTAATGAGACCCAAATTAAGGGGAAATGCCTTCTGGTGAGGTGAGAAGCTGTGATTTCCCTGTTGGTGATGGCTTCAGGACACGACCACATCCTGACACACCCCTTAAATTTCCCCACAACCTTATTAGTGGTGAGAAGAGGGGAAGAGAAGGACCTTCAGGGGAAGGTTGTCACCCACCACTGCTACTACATGGGCTAAATTGCACTGCTTGACGAGAAAAGAGGCAGCCTTCTTTGCCCCCTTCTTGGTTCTAAAGGGGAACACCTCCAGGTTGAGGTGCAGGATATGCTCCCCAGGACTTCCACTGCTGATTATTTAATTTTACAAGAACAATGGTGGGTCAGCGTAGAATACCTCCATTTTCAGTAAAAAGTGTTGTTTTAGTGGGCTTTATATATAAGGATTTTTGTAGGTGAAACATAATGGAAAAATTGAATGTATCTAAATTAATCAAAAGGGGCTAGATCCCTGCCGTCCCTAAAACCACTGAAAAGATAAAGGCCAGCATAGAACTCCTTTCATAAGAGAAAAGCACAAGTTCTGGGAAAGGTATTTATAGGGTCCCCCACAAGTGAAATATAATCAGCTAATTTAATAGATATATCATTAGTTGGAGTTGGAAATTCTCAAGTATAATGACAATATCATTATCAGGATAAGGGGGATAAATCAAAACGCCCAAGAGTTTTTTCTGTCTCCCAAAGACCCAAGCGCAATGATTTTTATTTATATAAATTTAAATATAAAAATTATGGGGACATTCTACATACTTGACAAATAACCCTTTAATCATGCTATATAATAGCTTTAACTGTACATTATCTTGCAATATAAAAATTTATTTAAGTTTATTTCAAAGTTTTGGTATTTAAAAGAAATCATGGATTAAATTTTTGGGGACATTTGCCAAGAGTTTCAAGCCAATATCTATAATGATTTTCTCTCTAGGGTTTCTGTGGCATCATTTCATTTTATTATAATTGTATCCTTCAATCATCTAAAAAAGGTTTGGATATCAACATTAAAAGGATTTGATTCATTAGTTTGGGGATGATCTCCAATAACTTTATTGTTAAAACCTTTAAAATTGGGTATAAATCCCGCCGTCAGAGGTAATCTAATGTTTAGTTTGGGGAAGATTACTTATAATGGTATCAGCTTAATATCTAATCAGTCTGGAATTCTGACACACATGATCATGATTGCATATGAAACCTCCATTCCCAGGCGTTCATTAATGACTAGTTACACTTTTAATTGGGAAAATGATCTTTTGAAGATGTCAAACCTGGGTAGGGTAAGGACCTAACCACAAATGATATATAAATAGGGAACCTGAAGACGTCCTGCTTGACTGAGTGCATCAAACTCATAGAAGATTTGGAAGGCAATGAATTGGGGTTAAAAAGTTTCCAGAAGGCATTCTAAATCTTTTATTAACTTCCAAAACTTTGACTGTATCTAAAACTGTAAATAACCAGTTATATGCACTGGGTGAAAGATAACGCAGCAAGTCAGTGTCGCAAGGGGGAAGGAGTGCTATTTATGTTTAAGCTTATAGAAACTTCAGAAATAATAGAGTCTAGAGCCACTTGATTCCAATAAAAATTTCTAAGGTAGGTTTTGGAAAAAATTACAGCGGGGCCTAGAAGGGTCTGAAACCACCAGGTCATTCAGGAAGGGCAGGAACCCTCCAGCTGATGGTAAGGAATTACGTCAAGCTGTACAATACCCAAAATGAACAATAATGCCATGGTGAGAATCACAATGACTGTGACAACCACCCACCTCACTCTGTCACTGCTAAGAGAGAGTCCGCACTGAAAAAACACCACAAGCATAATAAAAAGCTTAGTTGTCTTATGTTAAGAGAGTGAGTATAACTCTCATACTTCCAAATAGTAAAAGTAGGATACAAGCAGCGATTTTCAAGGAGAAACTATCATGTATATAAGAACCCGCCATAAATGGAGTTCACAACTTCATCATTTAAAAAATTAAAATAAAAAACCACCTTAAGGAGACAAACGGCTAAGACAGCAAAGGGTATCATTTGTTAGATAATATAATATCTTTTTTGATAAAGGAAAGATTACTAACAGTGAGATTGTTCTGAAGAACATGGCTATAAAGAAAGTTGGGGGACCTACACTAATTTTGGCCAAGAATGAGAGATTACCATTAATGGTAGTCTCATAACTTGAGAAGGGGTAAAATTGAGACTTAGAGATGAGATGAACATTACCTGTTTTAGATATATGATATCTGGAAACAAACAAACCCTTTTATACAAATAAAACGTAATGAGGCATACTTTTTCAAAGAATAAAAGTAATTTTCTGTGCCATCAACGTAATGCTGCAACCCTCATCACGCGCCTTCTTGGAACAAACCTGAGACTGCCTTGCCTGCACCCAGAGTTGATCCAAGGTATAGCTTAGATTAGAGAAGGCAGTAAGTTGGTTCTTTTGCCATCATTATACATCTTCCTTATTCTATGATTTATCACAACAATCAAGTCATGAGCCATGACTGCTGGTGAAGACTAAGGCCCAAGTATCCTGAGAGGCATTGGAGTAATAACGCAATTACTGCTCCGGGACTTTATTAACCCTATCAGTTTTCCCATCCAACTGAGGTGGTATGCCATGAATAGGCAGAGCTTGATGAGGAGCTTCAGTAGTACATCTTAAACCCTAGCGGTAAATTGAGAACCACAATCACTCACAATCTCAGTTTGCAGGCCAAAAGTTTAAAATACCTGGGCAATGAATGATAAAGCAGTTTCATCTATGGTTATAATCATAAGGGAGGGAATAAAAATGAGAGATTTGTAAACCAATTCACAATTACTATGATTGCGTCAAAACCTTTGGAGGAGGGAAATTCCACATTGAAGTCCACTGATACTGAAGTCTAGGGGGCTTTATGTCTGTTGCAACGGGTTAGGAGGACCTTTTTCCTAGATCATTCAGATTGGAGCAAGCGCAGGGGCACATTTTGCTGCACATATGCTGGGCTTACCCCACAATACCAGCCTCCTAGGTTATCTGCATGTCACTAGGGGATAAGTCCACTAGCAAATGATTTGGATATTGGATGATTTAAATATCATTCTAATAAAGTCAGTGGATGTTGGATAAATCGCTGGGTATAGATCTTCTCATGTCAATTTTGTGCAAATGCCTAAGAATCATTGAGCAGAATTGCTGACAAAATTGATTCATCTGATAGTTAGTAAATAATTTACTATCAGATTTACCAATTGGGATTGGTTAGATTTCATCACTGGCTGATTGGAAAACTATTTAGGAGTTGTGAGGCTAGTGATACCACCTGAAACTAGAAAATTGATTAGTTGGTTTGTGACCTACTATAGTAGGTAAAGCGTCCCATTATCTAACCAGGTCGTCAGACAAATGTGGTTAGTTCTCTGTGATTGAGTAGAAACGTTAGGGACACATATTCTTGCTCCTTCCATTTTTAGGTCTCTGGGATGTCCAATTTAGGAATCCTTAGCCTGATGGAGAAGACCAATGCTATAAGAGACCTCAAAGGGAAATTTAATGGCAACGGCTGCTGTTCTCTTACTGAGGCGCCAACAGAGTAGTTAGCGCCAATTCCCCTATAAGTTCCCTAGTTTTTATAGTAAAAAACAGATTGCCAGCCAATTACAAGTCCAATTGTGTAGTAAGAGTGTGTTAGTCCAAACTAAGGATAAAATAAGGATAAAATCGGCCAAAAGACCCTGGCCAATTCTTGGTGGAACCCTTTGAATTGGGGCAATAAATTTATCAATAATATGCGGCCAAATACTATGAGTTTGGGCGGTTAAATTGCCCTGAATTGTCACTGAATCTGGGAGTCCATCAAAGGCTCCACCCCAGGCCACATCTAATTTAGTAAAATATATCCCTTGGAGACCAGCCTCTTTTATAGGGTCAGAAGGGGTCCAGCAAGGTGAAAATATTTTTCCGCCTTCTGATTGGACTAAATTAATAAAATCATTTCCTCACAGGTTCATCTTCCCAGTTGTTAATTCCCCATCTGACCATGCATTATAATGAGGCAAGTCTCGACTGATCTTAAGGTTTAATTTACAATTTTTCCTAATTTTGGGCTTTTACTAAGCAATCCAAACTTTGAGCATCAACATCTTAAATACTATTTTTCAACTTATAAAGAGTTTTTGTTTCTTAACCTCCCAGTGGTGACTAATAAAAAGCCATAAAAAATATAATCCTTCTAGTTTATTATTGAAACGTTTATATACAAGTGGTCAAATACCCCCAAAATGTTATTTACCTTAGCAGTAGAAATCCGCGCTTCTCCTGCTATTAATTGTTAAAAATCAGGTGTGAAAACGCGCCAGCGTGCCAATAAAAAACCTGATTTTCAACATAGATCAAATATAATAAGATAGGCTCAAGAGTAGTTTAAATCCTATTCTGGTCTTAAACGTCCTAGGTTCTGATACAGGTGTTAAGGAATAAAATACAAGGTTTACCAAGATCTTTGTAAGGCAGGTAGCCATGACAGACATAGGATTATGTCTCCAGTACCATGAAGTGAAGGAGAAAACATTGGGATGTAAGAGGCTACCAGGATGACTTGAGATTCAATTATAAAGTAGATTGGCGGCTAACTGTTGTAAACAATAGCTCTTCTATATCTCTTTCATCAGAACATCCTATTATTTTAGAAATATACCTTATTGAGGGGGAATCAATTATAGAAAATATGACTGGTTAACTATTGTCACACATTAGCACTTCTCTAGTTCTACAACGAGTCATTTTACATTGTATTAATATTTTGACCCCTCATTATTTAGTTATAAAAGATCAAATATCAGTAATAAATTTTATTCAATCTAGTTTATTATTGTCTAGTAAAGTAATTGTGTACTCTTTTGTGTGATAAATAGTAAGGGTTGGATATCTCTAGAAAAGAAGCAGACGTTTGATCCAGATCTCTGTAGACTCAGCGTGACGGGAATGAATGCAAGAACCTCTGAATTTAAGAGTAGATTAAGTTCAGCCAGAAGAGGGAAGAATTCCTTAATTGTCAACATAATCAGCATTGCTTCGAACATTACAAGTTTAGTGTTGACCCACCTCCCAACTGGGTTTATCTATTCAGCTATTAATAATAGTTTCCATACTATTATCACCCATATATTATATTAATCAATACGAATTGTGCACATAGGAACTGATTCTGTGCAGTTAATTTCTGGGAACTAGTAGGAACAGTACCAGATATTAAACCATACTGGAATATAATTGAGGAGCTAAATCAATTAGAATCTATTGATAACTTCTGCAAACTTCATTTATTCTGGGTGGCTCACTGTGGACAAAACATGATGCAACTCAATAACTTTGCGCGCAGGGAAGGGGAAACCAAAATACCATTCTCTTTCTCCATTTTGATTTTGAAATTGAAGTAAAATTAAAATTAAAAAAAGATACAAAAAATAGCCTCTCAATTGAGCCAAAACTTAACAATGCCAATGCCATTGATGCCTGCTGCCCCATCTTAGGGTGGTGGTGCACCGCCATCTGACATACTTCGCCCACCGCTGAAGCGCGCCTGGGCTGGCTCTACTAGCCCTCCTAACGTGACCAGGCGCTATGTCCCCCTTGGGACTTGGCACATCAGCTTGCAAGCTTCCAGGCGGTGCTCCAGATCCCTTTGGTGCTCCCACAAAACAATCTTATTTTTAGCCTCTGGGTCAAATATGGGAATCTCTTCTCATATGTGATTTCAGCCATCATTTAGTTGGCCACGTCATTGTATAAACCTGCCTGATGTATTGATTTTCGCCTCAGGGGGTATTTCAATCTCAGCTTCCTCTCTGAAGCCAATGCAGCAGCAAAGCTGGCATTATATTTTTATTAAAATATCCCTCCCCACTATTTGAACCCAGCTCCTGGATGAGGCCACTTTGGTGGTCCAATTTGCCAGGTTGCCCTCCCATCTCTCCCCTGAACGCAACCACTATGAGCTCATGAGGACTTGGCCATTAACGGCGCAGACCCTTTGTTGCAGTTCGTGATTCTCAAAGGGGCTGATATCTCGCAGGGCCTTGCGCCTTTGCAACGATCCACCAATTTCATCACAATTACATTCTCACAATCCCCCCATACTGTGATCAGATCCGCCCCTGATCACCCTTTGAGGGCACATGTTGATAATGGCCGCGCCATTTGCCCCTTGTGCTTAAAGCTTGATCACTTGAAGCACAAGTGCCCTATGGTTTCCGCCTTTGCCGCTTCCACCACTCCTCCCTCTGACGTTGGGTCAGAAGTTGGTTTGCCACAATTTCTGAATGTGGCTTGATCCTATCAACCCCAAACTTGGCAAATTCTGACACTGATTCCAAGGCGGCAGCCAATCAAAATTTATATTTTTTAAAAAGTTTACAATTTAACCAGATTACAAAATCCTAAGTCAGAGGCTGAGACAGTTTTAACTAAACTATCATGATTGACTGTCCATAACTAATCAGCTCCTGCCACCGCTCAATTCCAGTGGCTTACCCAGTGTTGGCCGATCTTAATCCATTCAAATGTCTCAACTGGATCAGTGATAGTGATCTGCTGTTCAATGCCAAGACAGTTTTTGCTTTGTAGGACTTTTTTTATATGATCCTCCTGATTCACGCTCTTGCCATTTCTGTGCAAAATATGGTTTTATTAATTAAAAAAATTAAAAATAAAATGGCAGTTAAGGCCGCAGTTGCCCCTGCCAAAGCCCTACTCCACCAGCAACATCATGGGGCAATGGAACCCCTCATGGAGGTTATTCCTATCCCAAACTTCCCCCATAATTTTGATGAAGATGCAAAATAAAAAATTGAGGAGCTCACTTTTAGAGAGCTGCGCTTACATCAATGAGGCAATGACTTCTCTTTTTAACCCCAATTATCCCCAAACCCACCAGCACATCAAGTTATTTACTTGGTGCCTGCTCTCATTACATTTGCTGAGCATCAACTTGCTCAATACATTGAGGCAATGGACACTGCCAGCCTCATAAACGAAGAAAACCCAAAACTATACCTCCTTATGCCACATGTCGCTGATGCTTCTACCCTAATGTTGTATGCTATGGTCTGCCAGCTAAAATGGGCGCCGGACAAAAGTTTCCACAAAATTTCCTCACCATCTGATATGGCTTCCTAGGTGATAAATTATGGGTTTTTAGGAATTTTTATTTATAATCTCTTTGTTTGTCTCATTTAAAGTAAATGCGCGGCAGCTCCCTCTTTTGGGTTGGGCACCACTAATGCTAAAAAAGGGGGAAACTCAAATTCCGCCCAAAAGATTACTCCATCAATAATGCATATAGGGAATGTTTACAAATATTAGTCTCCATGTCCTCCTGAAGCTTTATTCCATTAATGTGATAAAGTTAGGCTGCCAAGTCACAATAAAGCATGGGTGCTTCAAGAGTATATCAGCAAAGGATACTGCAATAGATTTCAGGGAGCGTATTTTATAGATGTCACAATAGTGGTGAGCTCTGAGATAGTCTTCGCACTAGGTGTCAGGAAAGTGTCTGTAACTCTCCTGTTTCTGGAGAGGTGATGGAGAATACACACCCAGACATCCAGGAAATAGACCACTAGTATAAGAAGGGATAGACATCGTGGAAGGTGCCAATAATGTTGTTATTTGAGACCTTCTTGAGGAAATTACAGCAAAGATAAACAAAAGTTTATATAATAAATATTATATGATTAAAAATTTGAAGTTTACCTACAAGGATGTTGGTCTAGTATAATGACTATAAGGTAATTGATGGAAGGTGTGTAAGTCGATGTACCACTCTTATATCTAGACAAGGATAAATTTAATATCTGGCGCAAAAGGACTCTTAGCCCCCCAGTGGCCCCTGGTATAAATCAGTGGCTTGGCACATGTGGTTGATGAAAGGTGGGTAATTGCCCTGCCACTTACAGATCATCCCTACCTGCCCTCCCTTACCTCTTCTACTCTGTTAAAAATGATAGAAGGAGTGTGCAGGGAGGTGTTTGAGGTCAGGGCCTCTGGAAGAACTTAAAGCCTCGTCACACCTCAAATACAGCTGACCAGGTATAGAGTGGGAAGTCCAAATGCTCGGCAAGTCTTCCCTAGCATCAGGTAAGGCAGATTTGACCACAAAAAGTGTTACAGATCATGGACCTAACTTTCAGATTGTTTTTCAGCGCGAATTTAATTAATTAGTAAGTTAGGAGAGAAAATAAGAAGCCACTGTAATAAGGCCCTAATCCAGAGCAATCTGTGTAGTTGGATCAATCAGCCTTTGTTTTACCCCAAATAAAATTAGAACTTTAATGATTAGGTTCTAAAAGTCACATCTCACACTCTCGCCTCCTCTATGTGCCCAATCACCTAACTTGCAGGGTCCTAGACCCTGAACTTGGATGCGTCATTCTCACTAAACCCTATCACCCCAGCTACTATTTAGGGAACCTCCCTCTTTAGGGTAGAATCCAGGTTAGATTCCTTCCTTTATTTCTATTTAAGTAAACTAAACTTTGCTTATATTTCTTTATTGTGGAATACACCCTCCACGACGCTTCCTTGATTGTCCCAAAAAGTTTATTCAGCAATGCATAACAGTATTCATGAAATATACTGGAGATCTTTGAGCATATTTTCTGCTCTATGGATCAAACATTGATCCTCACCTTCTGCAGGATAGGGTGTAAGGATCTCTATGAATATGGCTGCAGACTCATAGAACACACCTCAAAAAGTAACAACCACCCTATTCTCAGACGATCCGTCTCATATGGGCTGCAATCCATCCCATATGGCCTGTGATCTATCTATTATATATTTTAAATGCTTGATCTAACTAAATGCAATACTATCCTGTGCAAATCTTGGAGGTGTTGTCACCCTCCCTACCTCTCCCACATTTGGGAGTTTCCCCAATAAGATACATGGTTGCCTTATTACAGCTTTTTGGCTTGTTTTAGGGTATTTGTTAATTTGTCAGAGCAGATAACTTCTCAATTAAACTCTAGGGCGCCTCATGTAAAATTAATCAGTATAGCTAAGCCCCTGGAACTCAGAATCATCTACTTGACATTGTCATACAAACAGAGATGTGCATTAGATATCAAACTCTCTATCACCCTGGAATATTCAACTGACTATATACTCTGGCGCTTTACACTCACCAATTTGAAACTAGAGAGGTGCTCACCATTTTAATTAGTAACGAAACCCCATCATATGTGTGATTCCAATCTTTGCCCCTATTTTGGGAGCACTGTGGTGTACCTTAGTATAAAACTTGATTAGGTGATCAAGTAGAGTTATCCAGTATACTTAAAAGAAGAGCGAGGGGTAGCCTGCCAACTACCATAAACCCACTTCTCATTCTAGCTCCTTCCACTCCTGCTGCTCTTATGCTAATTTCATCCTTTAATAATCTGGCATATCTCACCTTTCCATTACATTCTGTTTTGGAACACATAACTTTACTTTAATGGCGCTCCTAGATACCAGAGCAGCTGCAATTTTATGGATCTGCGAATTACCCATCACTTAGACTTAGACACAGATGAGGCACTTACAATCTTGGGAGCATCCTATGAGCCTATTAAATATCATACCATGAGATATACAGTGTAGTTCTTTGTGAGTCACTTTTTCTTATGTATTCAGTGTAACATTTCTATTGACTGTAGCTGAATTCAAAATGGACTTAAAGCTGTAAACTAGTGGAGAGGTAAATAAAATGAAAAGATAGGGCTAAAAGACTGCTTTCTTGAGTTAGGAAGCGTCGATATTTATAGTATGTGTGGGGATGTGGTGCCTGAGGACCTTCGTGGCCCTGTAAAATCATAATCTTTCACAGCCTTCCAAATCAACAATCTTGTTGGTGCCCTCATTGTTCTGCATTGTCCTCATTGCCGCAAAGATGATTTAACGCATCTCAAGGTTTGGGAAGTGGAAATGGAATTTTTAAAGGCATCTCCATCAATTCTTGTGCGCGTGATGCTTAGTGATTAGAACTAGTATCAGTGCCTTAAAAGATATTTTTATCTTACACTGGATTGAGAGTCAACTTGGTGAGGCTCAAACCAGGAGTAGGGATTTTGACTCACTCATCATCTCAAATCTGACAACACCCCCATCAGATCCTGTAAGAGGGGGTATAGGACTTAAGAAATGGCCATGTACTCGGTTCATCACTATCCCCTGATTGACAAGCAATGGACTACTAAGAGTTCATCTTAAGAATGACCTTATTAGGTCTGGACCAAAAAAAGTCAAGCCTGTACTATCAACCTCTGGGTCAATGGCGATAAAAGAGAATGACGTCACCTAATTAAAAATTGTAAAGAGGATCAGCTGACATTAAATTGGGATGTCTCCCTTTTGTGGTGGTGACAATGCCTTGCATGGCTAGGGCTAAAAGCCGTAAAATCTTATTGGCTAAGGCCCTCATAGTCAAATTAGAGTACTCGGGTACAGGGGTAGTGAGCAAGGGCAAAACGCTACTTAGTAAATGGGGAGCACGCCATATAGCTCTAAAGGGGGGACACCTTAATGATTCGATGGTAGCTTATCAGTAAGAAAGTAAGGCGCTGGGTATATAATGGTTCCAGCAAGTAGGGTCAAAGGCAGACATCTTATGAATGATAGAGACGAGGGGTCTGTTAGCATGTTTAACCATCCCATTGGCTGAAGGGTTGTAAGGGGCGGTGAAACTTTGGTTAATTCCAAAAATTGAAATTAGTTTAAGGACTACCTGAGAGGTGAAATCTAGCTAATTGTCCAAAAGTAAAGTTTGTTGGCATCATCTAAGTTGTTCCAAAATTCGAGGCCAGTTCCTTCAAAGGCTAAATGATTATTAGCCGTAATAGCTCCAGCAGTCTCTCCTAGATGACTTTTGGTCACCAGGGAAAATTTCTTTATGAGATAGTTCGTGACATAGGCAAATCTCTGCTATCTGAGCAGGCTAAATCTTTATTAAACTCTAAGCATTCTTTTGACGGAAAAAAAGTCATCTCCAGGACAAATATCTGCTTCACGTGCAGGCAATCTTTAGTTAAAAAGGCAAAGGTAAATGATGGCAGATGTAATAGATCAAGAATAACTTTATTAAGGGTTGAATGGTACTTTATATGGTATCAGGATAGAATATTGAATAAAATAAAATATGAGGGAAATAATCTAGATGACAAGTGAAAGGCTTATACCACGTGAGAAGATAAGAGTAGATTCAGGAATGTAGGAAGTAATGGCACAGTCCAGGTCCAGAATTGGAGTAGATCAGGTTTTTCATTGAGAACTGGACTGAGATTAGTAATAGTAGCACAGTTAAGAGGGTTACTTTATCAGCCCATAAGGAAGCCAACAGATAGTGAGAAGAATATGTGTATAAGTTGTTAATGAGGTAAATAGGGAGTCACAAGTTCTACAATTATGGGCATATTTAAAGATATATTAGTTCAGGCATTCTTTCCTATCTTATTGGCCAGTGGAGCATTGACGATGCAATTTATTCCAAATTTGTTTAATTGTGAATTCAGCGTTATAAACTGGGCAATGATATGTAAATTAAGACTTGTAATCTCAGGCCTTAATCCTAATAAAAAATTGATTGTCAAATTAACATTAAATATAAGCCAAAAAGAATTTAAATAAATAGATGTATCTATAAGATCTAGATTGAGGCTTCACACCTATCAGGGTGAAATCCAACATATATTCTGGGTGAAAACAATAAAATAAGGAATAAGACCGTAGCTTTTGCAGTGGAAGCGGGAACAGAAATTACAGCAACCATTTGGTCAAATGGTATATGACTAAGAGGATATACTTATGGTTTTGCAACCCAGTGGGTAAAGGGCCTACTACATCGATACCAATGACATCAAGGGGATCTGATGGGGCCATGACTGTATATCAATATCATGGGCTGGCCTGACCTTGGATTTTCAAGTCATACAAGCCTCTAAAACTTCTTGGATGGTCTCAGCCATTCAGTCCCAATAGCAACGTTTCTTTAGCCATCCATGGGTCTTCTTTAATGCCTTGTTACCCATGGTCATATGACCTTTTAAGATAAAATCAGCTCAAGGGGTTGGCAGATATAAGTGATCAGTCTCTTATTGACCTTCTTATAAAGATTCCTTTCTTAATATGGATATCTTGGGCCATTTTTCAGAGCTTGGCTTGGATCTCAGGAGCTACAACTCCCATCCCTCAGGAAGACCAAATAAATCATGTAGTTAGTCCTTTTTGGGTATCAAAGCATCCAGTACCAGCATCCTAGAGAGACCATTTGTGCTCTGATAATCTCTTGGATGGACTTTGAAATCATAATTCTTCAGCCTTGTAAATCTCATGACTAACCAGCCATCTGGGTCCTTCATCTGCTCTAGCCATTAGATCGATGAATGGTTGGTAAAAATGGTGAAATGGGTGCTATATAAGTAGAACAAAAATGTTTGTTTGCCAAAAAACGGCCAGGCATTTACACTCAGTAATGCTATGATTTCGTTCAGACTTGGTCAAGGTCTTAATGAAGTAAGCCACCAGGTGATTGACCTGATTCACATAATGATGAGCTAAGATGCCCTTGTAGCTACATCACTAGCATATGTGTATAGCAAAAAGGGGCAGTAAAAACGTGGATGTACTAACCTAGTTTTAGATAAAAGAGCGGTAAATAACACATTGATCGCCTGTTTCTGTTCAGGCCGCCACTCAAAGGGCACATTATTCTGTAGGAGATAAACTAGTGGTTTGGCCAAGTCAGCACGCAGGGGAATGAACTGATGATGATAGCCCGCCGTTCCCAAAAAAACTTGAATATCCCAGAGCTCTGAGGGCGTGACATCTTTTTTTAGCACTAGATGGTCCCAAGCGTGACATCTTCTTAATGGCGTCAAGTTTGTCCAGGATGGGCTGGATATCATCTTTAAAGACCTTATGTATGAGAATTCCATTTCTGATTTCAAGAAAGAGACTTAGAAAGCTTAAGTTTTTAGGCCTTCCTAAGATAGTTTAAGACTTCTCAGAGGTGTTTCACATGATATTGAAGGTTTACAAACTGCAGTGATATTGATTAGGTACATGAGGACACAGGAAAGTTTCAAGTCCCCTAATATTCCATCATGAAACGTTAAAAAGTGACCAGTGCATTGAAAAGGCCCTTAGGCATCCTCCTTGGATTAAATAAACCCTCGTTGGCTATAAGTGCACATTTGGCTCAATCATCAGGGGTGAGCTCTACTTGCCAGTATCTTTAAGCGAGATCCATAGCGGAAAAATAATGGAATCTGGTAGGCAAACAGAGAGAGACATCAATATTGGCAAGGGGTAACTTTCCTTCTTTGTAACTGACTTGAGCCAGCAATAGTCCATCACCACACAATGGCTGCAATCCTTCACCCAGAAAACAAAAAAAGGGAAATCCATGGTCTACGCCAAGGCATTAATAGCCTGGTTTCAAGTTATTGCTAAAGCTCAACAGAAACCTGAGCTTTTTCAACCTTACTTTTTCAGTAGAAATGGGACCAAAATGGGGGCACATCTCAGTCTCCACGTGATGCAAAACGCCATTCATTTTTAAATTTGTAGGTAGAGGTTGTAAGAAAGTTTGATTTTTTTTCTAATAATTTCTTACCTGACTCTGTTGCTTACTAGTGAGCTCTTGAATAATGCAGGTGTATACTAGAGCTACAGATGGGGTTGGTCTTAACCTAAATCATATAGACTTCTAAAGGTGTGGATGTTGTCAATGCCTCTACAGGAAGAAGGAAAACATAAGCAGCCTGAGTACTAGGTCCCACTACCCTAATCTTGTCAGTGAGGTGAGCTAGTAACACCAATATGGATCCAGCATAGGCAGGATCTAAATTTCCTGGACAGGTTAGGACATCCTTGACAGATGAGTTACCCATCCTCAAATCTTTAGTAGGTATCCAGAGGGGATGTTTGACGTAAACTCAAGTGTCAATGATAACCTGAGACTTTAAAGTATATTGGTTGTCTTAAGCAAATAAATTGGCATGCTTTCTTAGCTATCAACTGCAGGAGTGTGCATCCTTACATGAGAACCCCCTGAATGATACTCAAATCAGTTGATGTGGCCTTTGCTCCCCAACCGACAAGCCTGAGCTTTGAATTTCATCTTGGTGTTGTGGTAATTTATTAAACCAATGGGTCCCGGTGTCCCAGGAGATATAAGAATACCCAATCATAAAGCATTACGGCCAAATATTCTCATAGAAACTGAGTCCCTAGGAAAAGGTTATAGCTAGGGTTGTCTAATGCAATGGCGGGGTATTCATGGAAAGCAACCTCATAGCGGATGGGTAAATAGTAATAGGCCTAATGGATAAGTTGCATTGTGGCCCATTCAAGCCATATTTCATTTATGGGGCAAGTATGGAGAAATTCTAATGCACTTCATTAGCTTAAATAAAAATTAATTCTGAGGGGAACCATTGTCAATAATGGTGTGGACAGGGCCTTTGTGGACTCAAATGGCGATGCAAGTAACTAAGCTCCTGAAATACAGTGGTAAATTTAGGAACATAGACCTTCATTAAAAGAAGAGTAAGCAGTATCGGGTTTTTGTCAACAGTGTTGAATTTTTAAAGTTGACTTGCAAATAAAACCTTTGAGAATCCCATCAATGCTGATAGGTTACTCCCATTGATGGATCCTTTGATCCTTCCCAACTTATCTGCATAATTTGATAAATCAGATTCACCTCAAAACTGACTTGATTGCGTCTAAACAAAACGATTATCATAGCTAATATTAACTATGATGTAATAATCTTATGGCTGACTTGGGATCCACTTGAGTGAATCAAGTGGGTTTATGGCACAAGCTTAATTGCATTTTCAAATTCAATATAAATATGATTAATGAATATTTTTTTTTTTAGTACTAGATGGTATGATTAATGAATATTAATTTTTATGAATGTTGATCATCATAATTGACGTGATAGTGCTTGCACATGAACACCTGAACGGGAGTACCTGGAACTATTAAAAGCCTGCTGACGTTTTAATTAGGAGTGCATCATTAAGTGAATTCCATATATTCTTTTCCCCATTTATTTTATTTCATCAGCTGTATGACAAAACGTAATTGGTCTGGTTGAAAGGCGAATATAATCTGATGAGGTGCTAATATTAAGCCTAAAAATCTTCCCAATTAAAAGAGCTGTAGTGCCTCCAATTAGTACGAAGTGATTGCAATTAAGTTAATTCAAGGGCCAAATTAACTTGAGTATTTTTTAATAACCACGGCCATAATCCATAGTGGATTGGCATAGCTTTAATAAAATTGTCTAATAGATGTGTATGGCCAGGAGATGACCTAGAGGTATAAATTACTGGTGCATGACTCAAAAATAAAATCATCATCTTACCATAAATCATATTTTCCGTCTTATATTATCTTTTAATAATTCAATTTTAATATTAAAATTTGTAGACAAGCGCTTATGGGGCTTGACATTATAAACTGCCTCAGGAGAGTTCCCAATTTGAGATAAAAAATACCCAGAAGAGACCAGAAGAATCAAGTATAATTGTTTAGCTTTGTGAGCTCCAGAAAGGTTAGGAAAGGAACCATAAGACACCTAGCTTATCTTAGAGGATATATTAGCTGAAACATTTCCTGACTATCAAAGAAGAATTTATTTAATCAGCGAGTAAATCCTCAAAAACTTACAAGTGTTGCTCACTAAAAACCACATTACACTTTTAATATGAATAATCCATCTAGATACCAGGCAGAAGCTGACAAAAGATATAAAGAAAATGATATGGAAACCAGTTACTGAGAAATCATTAAGTACTTCATCACTGCTCTCCAAAACGCTGAGGATAGTGCTTTGTACCCCTTAGATATTATCACGGCGGGAGGAGGGCATGTGGACTCACCATGCCCTATTAAGTTTACCTCAGAAAGTGTGAAGGAGATGATAGAGACCGACTTTCATGGTATAGGATGGGTATCTCAGATGAACCCATCGTGTGGTCTGCTTTATTACTTGAAGGATCAGTCCTTCAAAATGGTGATGTATATGCAATACTGTGAGGCAACAATGGCAAATCTGGCCAGACGCCTTTTTTGCAAGCAAACAACCAACTAGTTCTTCTTCAGCTTTGTACAGCCCTCCATTAAGCACACCCAAAGGATTCTGGCTCAGAAGAATCTAGAGCATATGGAGATATACAGAGTTCAAGAGTTAGCAATCTTCCCAATATAACCTACTGGATAAGCTGAATTCCTGCTTCAAAAAAGTCAAAAAGGCCATCATCAACAATACAGAGCAGGTCAATGAGGCTAACAGAAGATTAAATACTTTTGAAGAACAACTTATTAAAAATGTTTTGAAAATTGCAGCTGAGGTCCTTTTTATACATTGATTGACCAGTGATTGGGTCCATGATATCAATAGATGCTGCCAGAAATTGAAAAATTACTCTGAATTTCTGTCTTCTCGGACTAAATGTTTAACTGAAGATGCCACTTCTGCTCAAATAATTCATCTGGACTTGAAAACAATGCATGTTTGGCTCAATTTATATGACTTAACTGAGTTGGGCATTTTACAAAAAAGCGTTGAAGATCTGGCTGTTCTGCCAGTAGGGCCGAATTATGAGGAGGATTTCGCTCAAATTCATGAATAATTCTTAAGACTCCAGTTAACAGTTTAATACGTGCAAGCCAAGAATGTTGATCTTGTTAATCAAAAGCAAGATCTCCAAAACCAGCTATCAATAATGAATGCCCATGTTGCTGATCTGACCAAAGATGTGAAGCATATATTGGTTTTTAAAATACATTTTTGAAAAAACGTGAGAGCTAAAAAGGAATTAGATGCCCTAAAGGAGAAAAGTTGCAACAGTTCAACCAGTCCTTAAGGGGGAGAGCATTAAAGCCTCTAAGCATTTGGGCAGAAAGCAACTTGGGAAATCACATAATTCCCAAATTCAGGATTCCAAATCAATCAGTTCAGAACAATTCCATGAAGGAGAATCTTTAGGGGTTGAGACAGATGCTGAAATGGATATTTCAGATGTTTGTTCTACTCCCAAATTTTTTGCTTCTATTTAAACTCCAGACGACACATTGCAAATGTGGACTAATTCTAACAGAAGATTACCCAAGGCGTTTGAACTCTAAACAAAGCGTAACTCCTCTGGCCAATTCTGGGTGTGTTGACTTTAAGCCCTTGAACTTTCCAAAATTTGACAAAAAAGGGAATGCACATTCAATCCTGAAAATTATTCTAAAAAGCTATGCAAGGAGTATCTGATCATGCAAATTCTACATCTCTCATCAGTTGCCTGGACTCCCTTTGTGTTGATTTTGTTATTCCCTATCTGGGAGACGACTGGTCCTATTCAGATGCGAAAAACGCAGTAATAAAACAATATGGAAGTCCAGATAAGCTATCAGCCTGAAATACAGATCTTGTAAGTCTTGGGGACCAGCCCTTGATACTGGATAGGGTTCAGCACCCTTTCCGGATGAAGAGGGGTCCTAAGACTCCCGTGGACCCTCTAACAGCTGCGTGACCTCTCCCACGTGATAGATGAGCGCTCAGTGATGGCTTTCCTCCCCAGAGCCATTCCACTATCACCCCATCCCCCCTCTTCAATCCTGGTAGGATTGATAGAAGGGGTCTTCAGGGATATGGCTCACATCAGGGGGCTTGGAGAGGGTCCTGAGGCCACCCACTCCCCAATCAAGCCATGGCCAAAAATTGGGGAAATTGCAATTCCCAGTGTCAGAGCCTGGCCAGGAATTTTCTGGACTGGGGGAGTCGGTCTGGGCTGGCTGGCTTCAGAAGCCAGGATGGCACACAGCTCAGATTAAAAACCCAGTTCTGAATGGATCAGATTTTGGCTCTGACACTCCAAGGCAGATCCAGGAAGTTCAGATCATATAAGCCGCCCAATCGTGGTATTGGCCCAAATCAAAAAAAACCCAATTCATGGACCTCTGCTTTCCAAGATGAATCTGGAATGCCCCAGCCATGCGAATTGGCTAAATTGAGTCATTGGGACCCAGATCATCAGCATTGATTTGGCTTGGCACAAGAAGTTAGGAAAATTTGCAAAAGTTTTCTAAGATTTTGCTGAATTTGGAGCCACCTTTCACCCCCTACCAAGCTAACCAACTGAATCCCCTCCCCATTCCCCTGATATTTCCCCATGCCTATTGCACCATTCAAAAGGCATCTGGCCCAACGAGGGCAGCTGACGGTTCATTCTTTTTTTCTATGTCAAAATAAAATCTGATAATCTGCCTAGTTTGCCACAGACTCCGCCTGCTTTAACACAACTTTAAACACAATTCCATCGATCAATTCAATGAAGCACACCATCACCCAGAACCTTTTCCTGATGTTCGCTGACTGGATTATCCAGTCGCTCAATCCCGCCACACAGCAGTGGTTTGTCGTTGCAATAATCTGGCCTGACCCTGAAGGCGAGCCCACTGTTCTGTTTGTTTCCTCATGTCCGTTAAACAGAGTTCCTTCTGTTCATTAGAATGCCAAATCCGCCTAGTCTGCTCCCCAGTTGGAGCAGCCTCAAGACGTCCCTGGCCCACCTTGTGTGGGATTGGCTCCCATAGCTGCCCCTGCCACTGTGGGTCCAGCCCACCAGTGGGACCTAGAGTGTCCCCTTCAGGGGAAACTCAGTCCCAGCCCCTCTCATGGGGCTTCCCCCACTTCCACCCATATTCCCAACAACTTGGCAATCTCTGTGCCGCCTCCCGCTGGTGCACAAGCCACCCTTTTGGGTTCTGAAGGCCAGCAACTGTGAACCCTGGAGGAGTCGTCATCCTCCCTGCCTCTCCCGCCCTTGGGGATTGCCCCCATAAGACTTGCGGTTGCCCCCAACGCAACCATCTGATTTGCCTTGGGGGCCTTCTATACATTACTGAACTTTTGCTTCCCTCACGTGTCCTGTAGATCCCCACTTATATTAGTCGCCCAGACCGCTATGCCTCTGGCATTCTGGGGCCTCCACTGGGTGCTCGCGCACCCTGACTTGGAGCCCAGTCTAGTTCTTCTTAGCCGCATCCATGACAGATCTGTGAATATTGATTTCCAGAGGAATGAGTCCATAAGAGACTTTGCGGATAGAACTATCATGAGGCTCAGGTCCTACTCAGTTCTAATGCTATAAACGAATTTGATGCAAAGATTGCCATGCAGCATGCTGGCAAACCATACTGTGACTTGCAGCGTTTCATGACACCAGCTTCTAATAAAACCATGGGACATTTGAACTCACAGATTATTTGAGAAAGTGCGCATGTAGCTTCAACACCCCTAATTGGCACAAAGATTAATTGAATTTTTAATTTTCAGGGATAAAGAAAACAAAAATTAACAAGGAGGGAAAAACAATCAGCCTGTGAACTAGAAACCCGATCAGCAATCAGGACTAATTACCTTTCATAATTGTGGCTGAAAGGGACACTTTGCTATACAGTGCTATAGATGGGCAGATAAAAATCTGGGGTGAATGTGGCCATAAGGTTAACAATTAATAAAAGGCGGGAAAAGAGCAGGTGGAGTAGAGGCGGAATACTCTACCTTTACCAATGCCCTAACACACATTCCACCAAGCCCAGGCAAGCTTTCCTAGCTGACAAAGTGGCTGAAGGTAACATGCACCACATCATAACTTACAATGTCCATATGTTTAACAACCGAGCCAAAGCAAAAGACTTAAAGCAACTAGAGGTCACTGATTAAGCTTGGGCTGAAGTAGCAAAGCCCTATGCAAAACAAGTCACTATCAAGGATTAATTAACCATCCTAAATGTTCATATGATCTTCCCACACTAGATGACAAGCAAGTGGCCATACCAATGAAGACTTTAGAAGAGAATTTTCCTGAGATCTTCTCAATTGAGTCCCACTTGGAACAAGCAACTTCTACAATATTCACTTGATAACCGATTCTATACCTACTCTGAATGTACATATGTGGATATTTCAGTGAATAAGGTTCAGGTTTGGGCCATTGTTGATAGTGGGGCACCTATCAATATTGTCAGCACCATACAAGTCAAGAAGCTGAAGATTGCGCTCAACATTGCACATTGTTAAGAATATGGCACAGCAGAAGCCCACAACATTAAGTCGCTCAGGGCCTATAGCATGTTACCATTATGTTTTGATCCATTTCAGTGAGGGCACCGGCCAAAGTATTGCCAAATACTAGCTATGAAATCCTTATTGGGACCACTTTTCTTTTTATTTGGTGTTGTCATGAATCATAAAGAAGATACGCTGACTATCTTGGTGAAAAGCATCCCATTATATTATAACAAAAGAGTAAAGGTCAAAAAAAAACTGCCAAATTTATTTTCAACCTGGACTTTAATGTTGGGATAGTTCCAATTGAGTACATGAAATCACGTTCAAAATTTAAGGCCTTTCCAATGCAGATTCACGAATCAAAAGGAATCGCACTACACTTTTAATCAGAAAATTACTGTGCTGCCTGTAACTCAAGTAGTTGTCCCTACTGGCCTGACTATTAAAATTCTAGAGGACTTTATGGGTAAATATTCCAACCATGGTCTAGAACCCAATTAGAGCCGAATATAACAGCTGGTATAGTCATTGCAGGACATGAAGAGATTCAAATCTTATGTGCAAACCTACAGAATAAGCCCATTGAGATACGGAGGCATCAAGTTATTGCCTACCTGCATTTATTTCTGACTATAGGAATTCAGAAATTTCATGAATTTAGGTCCCTAGACGACATAGGACTTCCCAATGAAGATACCATTAGTATCAATAACGTCATTCCTATGGCCAAATTAGGGAACCTGACTGACCTGGAAAAGGCTCAAGTACCTGATTTATTTTTAGAATACTAAGAAGTATTTGCAAATGACGATTTCAACTTAGGTTGTTCTATAGACTTAATACATACTATCAATACTGGTGACCATGACCCCCTACAGTTATGCCTGATTAGACATTTGAAAGCAGCAGAAGAAGTTGTTTTAAAAGAGATAAAAGAGCTCCTATATCATAGAATTTTGGCCCCATCAAAAAGCCCTTGGGCTGCCTCAATTTCAATAGTAAAAAGAAGGATGGGAGCAATCAAGTTGTCATTGACTATTGAAAACTAAATACCATCTTTAAGAAGGATTCTTATCCCCTTCCATGGATTGATGACGCCTTAAATTGACTTGGAGGAACAAAGTTCTTCTCCACTATGGACCTAATAAGCATATACTGACAGATCAATATGCCCAAAGAGGAGCGCAAAAATGTGCTTTCATAATTCAGGAGGGCCTATTTCAGTCGACAAGGATGCCAAGAGGGATATGTTATTCCTCAGCTACATTTCAAAGAGAGATGGACATAATTCTAGGGGATTTAAAGGTGTATTATGTTTTAGTTTATTTGGATGGCATACACCTTCAGCTGCATTTTCACTAATTATTGGGAACATTTAGAGGCAGTTTTAAGAGACTAGCAGCTGCTAGTTTAGATATCAAACCCAGGAAGTGCCAATTTTTCAGAGAACAATTGGAATATCTTGGGTTTGTTATTAATAAAGAAGGACTATGACCTCAGCCGTTAAATTAGATGCAATAATAAAGATGAAACAGCCTGGATCCAAGCATAGTATACAAGTTTTCCTTAGCATAATTGGTTATTATCACCGATTCATTGCTGATTTTGCATGAATTGGAGAGCCGTTGTTTTATCTACTTAAGGACAAGGTCATATTTGACTAGAATCGGGCCTGTCAAGAGTCATTCAATAAGCTCTATTCTGCCTTAATACCAGCCCCAGTTCTGCAATAGCCAGATTTTGAGCACGAATTTATTGTTCAAACTGATGCCTCACTTATGGAAGTTGGAACCATGTTGTCTCAGATAGGGGAAGATGACAAGGAGCACCCAATCGCCTTTTCTAGTTGGACCTTAAACGTCCATGAGTGAAACTACACAGTGAAAGAATGGAAATGCTTGTCGGTCATATATGCTTACAAGCAATTTTGGGTTTATCTGCACGGCTCTCACTTTACAGTTGTAACAGATCATTCATCCCTAAGATGGCTGAACAACTTGAAGGAATCAGAGGGCCAATTAGTGTGGTGGGCACCAAAGCTTCAAGCCTATAATTACATGATTAAATATCATGTAGGAGTGAAGCACCAAAATGCCAACTGCTTATGCCGTTTAACTACAATCTCCATTGTCAGTTTGGCCGCAAATGATCTGTTCCAAAAAGTCCGTGGAGAACTCCAAGAAGAGCCCAAATCTATAATAAAAACTGCTCAAGGATCTATGAAATGACACTTTGGTCGAAAATGGAACATTTTACAAAATGATTGAAGGAAAAGGTCATTTTCCAAGACCTTCTGCACAAACAGATCTGATAATGGCTGCGCATAAGGCCATAGAATATGGCGGATTCAATTAAACGAAGGAGCATCTTAAAAGATACTACTACTGGGAGTTGATGCACTTTGATATCCAATAGACACTGGAGTGTTGCGCTGAATGCCAAGGCGAAAAACCGTTCTGAAAGAGCACATCTTACCAGCTCGATCAGCCAAGTTTGCTTGGCATATCATATCCATAAGTGTTGTTAGACCACTTCCCACTAGCAATTAGAAGGCCAAGTACATTATCGTGGCTATTGACCACTTGACGAAGTGGGTTGAAGCCAAGGCTATTTTGGATGTAGGTACAGCAACGACGGCCAAGTTTATCCTTGAGAATGGTATCCATAAACAAGGTTGTCCACAGTTTATCCTGACCAATGATGGAAGTACTTTTACTGCCAACGTTATCATAAATCTTAACCAGATTATTGGAGTGAGAGGTGTGCTCTCTGCTCCCTACCATCCAGAGACAAATGGAACGTTTGAGTGTGTAAATGGAAATCTTGTGAACATTTTCTAGAAGTAAACCTCAGGCAAACCATCTGAGAGGAGCAAATTTCTAAGCTCGGCCATGTTTGCTTACAACATATTGTATCACTCTGCCATTAAGATGTTACCTTTCCAGGTTTTTTATAGAAGACACCTGGCCTTAACATTGCTTATATATTCAGCCATACAAGATCCTGGTGAGAGCAGTTACCCTCAATATATCAGGAAGCTTGAAGATACCCTAATTAAACTGCAAGCTCGAGCCTTTGGCAACTGTTTTGGTGTTATAAAGCTCCAACGTGAGAAGGATTTTAAAGATCAATATGATTTGACTGAATCAAAAGTTGGTGATGAGGTACTATTTTGCAATATGCACAGATCGAAATGATTATAGAAGTTAAATTGCATTTAAGTTGTCCCATTTGTGGTTATTGAAAAGGCATCAAGGTTTGTTTACACCATCAAAGAGGTTAAAACAGGCCATATTTAAATCAAGTCCATGCAAAATTCCTAAGAAAATTAAAAAGAGGGCTGATTAGAAGAAAATAAAAATAATAAAATACACATTTATAGGAAAAGATTAATATAAAGAATAAAGAATAAATATACTGGTAAAAAAAGTACCAAGGTTTTTATTCCTCTGAGTTGAAGGGGAAAGGTGACTCGGTACCAAATCATCATATACATGCACCAATTTGGCCCAATCAAATTTTGATAAACAAGAAAAAGGGCCATAGCAGCATAGATCCATATGCGCCACATACTAGTTGTAGCCAATTCCCAGCAAATGATCAGTAGGAGGCACAAAACTTTTAACAGTAATCTGATTGAGCCTGCAATTGGTTGGAAAACAAATGCTAGGAGAAGATAGTTGACTAAGAAATCAGTCTGGTAATGATATATTTCTGAGATCGCCAGTCAAACATGATAAACTTGGGCTTTCCACCATTTAATGAGGTGGGTAATGCAACAATCGGCCTGAAGGCATCCAGTGTGAAAACTTACGCATAAGATGGATGAATAAGGCCATTTTTGAAAGATATTCGTCCTGCTATCCTAGTGCAAAGCCTTAAAGGCTGCCCAAATAGCCTAAGGAAATAAACATCAGGAGCATCATGGGTATTTAGACCCAAAGATGAAACAAAACGGGGCCTACTCCCAAGCGTTGTGGACTAGGAACTGAGAACCACCTCCACAAATGCGTTGAAATGGTCATATCTTGAGGTCAAATGGTCACATCTTTGGCTATAGAAAGATGAATGATGTTATAAAGCCGCTTATACTCAGCCCTCATTTTGTCAGTAAGTTGCCCCTGACATGAATAATTTTACAAGCCCAGTACTGCTTATAGGCTCAAGTCATTGGGAAATGGTTTAGGGCAAAGATAAACTCCACCAGAAGATCACCATCCTGATAATTAGACTGAAGTGAGAATTTTGAATCTCAGGGGTCAAAAGTGCAGCCAAAAGTGTCCTCTGGAAAATTGCTGAAGAACGCGACCAAAGTTTGTAACACAGCGATCCTCAAGTATGTTCAATGGTGGGATTAGGCTTCCCCTTGACAATAGTCTTAGGTCATGTAGACGTCATTAAAGTTTGCACAGGAAAAAGATGAGCCAATTGTGACTCCCTGAGGGAGCTTAGGAACATATGCTTCTGAATAGTCCTGTACAAAAGGGTAAACTGACGAAATTGTTCAGTATTGAGTGAAATGACAAAATTGAGATAGGCAGAAGAGGTACTGTTTACAGACATAAAGAAAAAA
>JAKSZP010016513.1:0-34607 GCA_022478985.1 Massospora cicadina | reverse complement strand
CAAAACAGATAACAACAGTTGAGCTTTTTGCCAATTGGAAGCCCTTTTTATGGCAAACTCAAACCACTTGAAATCTCGTGTATGTTACCAACGGTTAAATGGAAGCAGCCTGTCACTACAGATTTCCTTCTCCTTAACAACCTTATTTAATATATACACTGCACACTAGCCGCTCCATCATGCTGCTCAAGAGGTTGGCAAGTTGGTTGGTGTGGTCACCTACCAAGTGCAGTTGGCGAAAGGCATAATTGAGCTGCTCAGTAATATGTTTATTCTCCTGAAAAGGCACTTTTTGCGCCTGGAATAAGGTATCCACAGCAAGCTTCAGTTCCCCATATTGAGACAATTTGATAACCAGGAGTAGTACCCCATCAAAGCGAGCTGTTTGCGCCATAGGTGCAATGATGAAGGTGTTAATAGTGATCAATGGGCCCCCTGTAGTGAGCACCACTGTTAACTTTTGGCAGATATGACTTGTTTCCCCTGAATGAGTTGCACCAGGTTTAGCCCACTGAGCAATGGCCAAACGATATGGAGATCATTGATCCTCCCAAATAAATGCCACTTTTAAATTTTAAATTTATTGCGGGGAAGGCTGACCATGGGACGGACACTTCCGAATATGACTCAGACGAGACAAAACTCAGTACCAGGTGAGGCACCCCAGAGAAGCGATGCTATCTCTTGTTGCCAGCGGGAACGCCACTTATGGGAAGGGGGAGGTAACGTGTGTAGGGGGCGTAGCCACTATTGAGCACGTGTGAGTGAAGGGTATGATTTGATGAACCAGACTGGGAATCAGGAGGAGACCAGCTGCCAGCGACGTGGTGGGAGATATCCAAAACATCCACGCTTGAAAGTGATCCACCAAATGAGACCAAAATATGTGGACAGCTTCAGGGAGGGTGGAAATGGATCTGGCGATGGGTGATCCAAGACAATCGTGTGGATAGTCCACATGGCGATTGCAACCACCAGAGCACGAAGGGAGGGTGGGAGGGGGGAGGCCATTGATGAAGCAAAACATATCTCTTGACAGACTGAAGGATGTGTTTGATCCTGGCCTAGCAGACGTTGGACTTCGCGCCATATTACTTTAGAGGTGGGGCACTTCTCCAGGCGGTGAAACAGCGTTCCATACTGGCCACACACGACACAGGATGAGTGTAAAGCATTAGAGCGCTCAGCTGTACGATACACCCGCCTCAGGCAGCGCCACACATGGGAACGGACTTGAGGCTGCAACAGGAGGATGATGTGCGTATTTCCAGATAGTCTTTTGGGTCTCAGTGGAATAAGGATGTCCATCATGTCCAGGTAGTCTACCCTGGATAGGACTTGGGGTCGAATGGGGATCACGCCATCATGGATGGGTAGCCCCTGTACCTCTTGTGTGAACTGAGGAGAGGGGCGGCCTCTTCGTTGTATGTCCACTATCACGAATTCTCCACTCTGCGCTTCGCATGGAGAGTAGGATTCGTTTGTAGTGGGTTTTGGTCCCGTGAGGACCTGTGGCTGATGTGTGTGATGCGAGGTATTTCATCAGGGAGTAGGGGTTTGATGGATTGTTGAGGCCCAAGGCCTGGGAGAAGGTTGAGTGGGCCACGTGGGACCAGTGTTGGGATGGGAGTGTGGGGAGCAGTGACGGCCGCAATCCAGGTGCCTAGGATCTTGGCGGCATGGGCTTTGAAGTCAAGTAGGCCCATGCCACCATGATGATGAGGGCCAAACATGACATCTAGCCGTACTGGTGGAGGGCGGCCTGACTAAAGCCATCCTTGTAGCAAAGCATACAAGCAGGGATTTGAAGAAGCTTGGGGAGAAGGATGGCGTGGGCTCCAAACCAGACTTTGGATAGGAGCATAGAGTTGGCAAGAACAACCCTGCCAGGAGGGTAGTAGGGTGGGCTCTGAGAGAGGCGTGTGTGATTCACTTCGTCACGTTGTTCAGTATATGCCCTCCATTACTGCTGATGCGTATCCTCCTGCCTCCAACCACACGCCCAGATGGCGTACCAGTCCTATGGTAGGTCGCGGCACAAAGGGGAGCACCAGTGGAGCGGTGTGTTTTGAGTTAGTAAGGCGTGGACTTGGGCGAGCAGTTGGGCTGGGTTGGGAACTACTTGCTGGGGCCCAGCAGTTCTGAAACTGACCAAGGAGGATGATTTCGGTTTGGAGGTGCCGTTCAGCAGCCGCGTTGCTTACCCGGGAATATTCCTGGATGAGGGCTTCAAGCGCGCGTGCATCTTTATTATTAGACACCCCCACCACGCAATCATCTGCAAATGCCATCATCTTGACTGGGCTGGCCTGGCACATGGACCCCAGTGAGTTGGGCATTCATGTTTCGCAGTAGTGGGTCAAGGCTGAAGTTGTATAAGAGTGGGCTCAGGGGGTCCCCTTGTCGCAGGCCCCTTTGAGGATGGACTACTTCCGTTAGGAAACCTGGGCCGCGCACAGCCATTATTGCAGATTCCGTGAGCAGCATCACCCATTTAATGAAGCGGGGAGGTAGGCGGAATTGTTGGAGGGGCAGGTCTCAAGGTATTCCCAGTTTACTCTATCATAGGCCTTTTGTTGGTCCAAGAATACAAGTGCCCCAGAGGCTGTGGACTGACACATTAAGCCACAGAGTGCAGTTATCCCAAATCGACCTTCTGGGGATGAAACCGAATTGTTCTGGAGAGATGGGTGGCAGATGCTACAGTCCCTAAACGGTTAGCCATGATTTTTGTTAAAATTTTGGTGTCTGTGTTTGTTAGAGAAATGGGGCGCCAGTTGGCTAAGTCTAGCCTATCCCCTTTCTTAAAGAGTGTGACTGTAAAGCCTCATGTCCTCCTGGTAGGAGGCGCGTTTCCAACAGGCTTTGTTTTTCGAGTGAGGCTAGCAGCAATGGGGATATATATTTAAAAATTTTTTAGAACTCATATGGAATGCTATCTGGGCCTGGGCATTTTCAGTTTGGCGCACCGCGAATGGTAGTCCATAATTCATTCGGAGTAATTAAATTCTTATTTCTGGGTTTTGGAAAAGGTGCGATATGAGCTCTGTAAGAAATTCCGCCTTTTTCCGGCTAAATTGGTTGTTTGGTATAACTGGGTAATATCTTTGCTTTTTGATTCCACTTGCCAGTGTGTCCACAATGAATTATCGATTTTTGCACCTGTGTGCAGGCACGCTCTGGCTGGTGCAAAATTTTTGAAGAAGTATGCGGTGCACTTTCCCTTTAGTGATGCTGTCCCTGTTTGGACACAAACCATGTTTGTGTTCCCTTTTCGTGCGTTGATGGGCTGCTGCCTCCCCCCCTTCGGGCCCCATGCGGGGCTATATCCTGAGGCTGGAATGTTGGACTCCAAGTGGGCCAACCCCGCCAGCGCGCAATATAACCACCGTGTGCTCGTGAGCATCTGGATGAGAGATGGCAATAGTGGCGGATGGTGTCTTTTTTGAAAGTTGCCCATGGGGAAAATGGGGTCCGCGAAAAAGGGGCAACAAACAATTTTGCCAAATTGCCTCTTACCCATGGAAAATCCGGGGAGCAAGCCGGGGGGGCGGATTTTGCACCAATGTGGGGCCTTTGCAACTGTGATGGGTAAGTGGTATGTTATCGAGACCAGTGGTGGTCAGAAATTCCATTTTTTTTTTAAGTGGGAGATTGGGGGTTTGGGAAATTTTGCCGGCGCTAGAATAAGGTCAATGCGGGTCATGGACCTTAATTGGCGTTTTGGAGTGGGGACGCTCATGTTTTTGAGCAGTGGGGCATGTCGGGGAGCGCATCCATTAACCCAAGGGTGGCTTTTAGAACGGTAGTTCTACGTGACCCCTTGGGGGGGGGGAGGGCCCACCGTCGTGGTGAGGTTAGCCAACAGTTCATGTACCAATTGGGAAAAAATGGGGGGAGGGGAGGGATTTGACCGATGAGAAAAAATTTCCCGACGCTCTTTGCATTTTTGGGGCGTAAATGTTGAAAATTGTGTGTGCAACATCAGCCCATGAGAAGGTGACAATGAGCACTGGTCATTTAGGAATGTTTCTGAAGATGTAAATTTGCAAAATTGTTTTTCCAAATTAGCCCCCCCACAGTGCTTTGACCAAAAGGATAGGGATGGTAGGAGCATTGTTTTCCCCCATCCTCAAAACCCTCATGGACAGTGGGTTTCCTGGATGGCCAGGATATCCACAGGTAAATTATTTTGTAAAAAACTCAGTTTCCTAGCCCAGGATGGGGAGGCCTTGAGTCCGGCAATATTCAGCACCCCTAGAGTAAAGGGTTTTCCCCCCATCGCACCTTAGGTGGGGGGGGTGGGCCCCGGCCCACCAGCCTTTCCAGGTCCCCAGGGGCCACAGCAGCAGGGGTTTTAAGAAAACGCTATCAGGGTTTTTGTTAATTTTTGGAAAGAGTCGCGTTGGCTTTGGCCTTTGCTTTTTTTTTTCCCAACTTTGGGAAAAAATTTTTTTGTGGTGCAGATAAGTTTGGTGCACCATCGAGTGGGGCAATAAAAGAATTTGGTTGGGATAGGTCCCAAGTCAGTTTCAAGGGGGCTTGGGTGCAGCGATTGGGTGAGATCAAATCTCCCATCGGATCCTCAGATAGAGTGGCCCATTCAGCTTGGGCCTCCCAATCTGATTGGGTGATGGATTCCCGAGTTGTTTCCCAAACCGGAAGGTCCCCATGTCCTCCTGGCGTTGTGAGTGTGGGATGGTGGTGGTGACCTTGGCCGCTTCCTTGGCCGCGGTCCCATGGGCCTGCTTGGCCTTCTTCCACTCCTGCAGGGAGATGGGCTTTACCAATAGGTAGCAGCCTTGTGCTCCCCACGGGAAAGCCTCTTTTGGGGCTTGCAGTTGGTTCAGGGGCCTCTCCGCGGCCCTGGCCGCCGGGGGGGCTCTTGGAAAAGTAACGCCCTCTTTAATGGGACATGTGTGTGCCTTATGGCCGAACGCATCACAGTGGGTGCAAATGGGGGGGGCGCTGTCCCCGGTTACCCGGAATGGGTGGGGGGGTGCCCTGGGATGTCAATAAAGGTGGAGTGTGGGATCCGGGGTTTGGTCCTTCACAACCCCCAGTTGGGGTCAGAACTGCGATGGCTTTGCCGGTGCACAGGTGTGGCATCAGCATGAAATGTTGCATTTTGAAAAAATTGTATTTCACCATATATAGTGAGACCATCTTTTTGGTGTTGCTCCAAAATGTCACGTTTTACCGTAGTAGGCAAAAAGTCAAACGTGAGGAAAATTTGGTTTGATTTTGTCCATCTGGTGCATTTAGTTTTGACAACCCATTGCCCTTCGGGGAGGTCGACCCCCTTGCGCACCGCTGCAGCCTCGTCTGCTGCTATTTTGCTTTCAAAACCTAGGTCCACCCAAAACCGCGTGACATGGGGAGGTGCAACGTGCGGTCAGGAAAATTTTGTGTACATCTTCAAAAAATTTTTTTCCCATAGGGCCTTTTTTGGATGTCCAGATACACACGGACTCTGAATTCCACCGAAAAAAAGTGGCTGGGAATGTGGCGTTTTGGGATGTACTGGTTGCATCGTGCTTGCCAGCAGTATCTCTGGGGAAATTGTGCCCGCCATTTTTTTTTAGATTTTTTTATTCCGGGGTTCCCCGGGGTTTTTTCCGAATGTTAAGGGGGGCCTTCCACCTCCCCTTTGCCTTGCTTCCCCAACTGCTCCCAGACATGGGCGCAGACTAATCCCCTCTATGAGATTATAAAAACTAGATTTAGTCTTGAATTGAATGGGTTGAAAAAGTGTTTGAAAAGGAGAAAAAAATTTTTCCCAAATAAATGTAATAAACTCATATAAAATATGAGGCAATCACCCAGGCTAGCTACTTTATTTAATATGATATATCCAGCAGACCCTCTCTGCTTTCACACTCTAAATACTCCTAAACCTTCTTTTTTCCCTCTTTTATCTTAATCTAAGAGCCCCCTCAACTTCTCTCCCCAACTCAACCTTTAGCCCTCAGTATTTAAAACCCCATTTGACACATTTTGATTAGTCAATCTCTACTTACTATCAATTTTTAGTTTGTCTGATAAAAAAGGCTTCAACGGAATTTCCTCAACTACCAAACCCAGTTGATTCAATTGATTCCCTCACTTTTCTCTAACCTATTACTCTCCCTATAAACTCACTTGGCATCTAACCTTATGATTCTCTGGAACACTAGCTTATTGTCCAGTCATATTGAAATCTTGACACTCCGCTTGAACAAATGAAGTATTTAATCAAGTGTCTAAAGTGATGTTCTCCTTCCCCAAACCTTTTCTTGCTGGAAAGCTAGGCAAGGGGGGATGTGCTGGGTTTTTTGCCCAAATTCTCATCTGACTAGATTACCAGGGGTCGCTAGAGGATAATTCCCTATACCAAAGTGAATTGGATATCAGTTGCCCCTGATTTTGGGGGTAAAAATTTTTTTGGGGTTTTAGGTTATTCGCCGGGTCAGATCCTTCAGGGATTGATCTGAGTGAATGTTAAGATTCATAGGTCAGAGTTTTTAACAAAAGGGACCACTGATAGTTGATCAATTTAACTATCAGGTGTGCTGTTTGGGGTTTCAGGTTTTACCACTGAATGATTGGGGGATTTTGGATCATGTTGCATGGTGAGTGATGCTGCCTGCAACTAGCAAATCTATCAGTTGGTTAGTGACCTGCCTTAATGGATAACAAGTCCCATTACCTAAGCAGGCCGCTTTCCAAATATATTTGGGTTTTTGTTGGGATTGAGGGGAAAATGTTGGGGAAATTTTTTTAAACCTCTTTCCATTTAGGTTTCAAAAACCATATGAATGAATCCTACCCGGGATGGGGAAGACCATCACTGATTAGATGATGATGGTGATTTAATTGCAACGGCTGACGTTTTATTGATGAGGTGCATCTGGGGGTTGGGGCCCCAAACCCCCACTATAAATTCCTCTAATAAATACACTTAATAAAAACTGATATACACTGAAACACTTTACACTTTCATTAAAAATTTAGTATTAAACCAATCCCTTTCAAGTTCTATTCTTTTCCCTGGAAATTATTACTGTGTGCTTTTCTTGGGAGACTCTTTAAGATAAATAGTTAGGATCTGAGCGTGGATCCTGAGAAGAGAAGCTAAACTGAATAGGGATTGCTGCTGACTGTGTGTCACCAAAAGAAAATGTAAACAAAGGGTCTGAACATGGATTGGGTTTGGTGGTATAAGGTAATGAATCCCTATTGAGGGCATTTTTAAATATTTTGGGGGGGAAATAAAGGTCAAGCGTTGGACCCAATACTAGTATTTTTTTGGATAATAGTCTCCATACTACTAATACAACGAATACATCTTACTATCAGACAACGTGGGAAAAGTGCACAACAAGGGGACCGGGTGCAGCTGATTAATTTTGGGTCATCAGCGGGAGAATAATTAAGAACCCTATAAATTTTAACATCTTGTTTCTGGTTTGGAAAGTTTGATCACACCTGAACCCCTAATTTTAAGCAGTCTTGACTTGCGCCCAGGTTTGTCAAAGCAAAAGTGAGGGCCCTTTTAGATTCTCTGGATTCTCTACAGGGGAAAAAAATAGATTTTTTTACAATATTCCTTTTAATGGCATCCTTCATGTTTCTTTTAAAAGTTCATAAACAACGCAATACTCTTATGACTGTGATTGACCCTCCCCCTTATCTTACTTTTAATATAGGGTCTAAAGGGGGGCAAATAAAGTGTTTATGCCCATTTAAGCACCCCAGCTTAGATCAAAGGCATTGTCTATGAATACTCTTGGGTCCCTTTTTGCCCCTTTTTGATTTAAAGAATTTTCTCATTATCAGCCTGTATTTCAATCACATCTTTAAAAGAGGGCAGTTGTAATGGTCTCCTGCTCCATTGCCTTCGGGCTTGAACTCTTAAAAAAATTACTGAGGTTTCCCTAATTTTGGTACAAGTCTTTTTTCTGTTCAATTGACCTGTTTACTATAGATTTTAAAATTATGTATGCATATACCTAAATATCTTCATCTAATTCATAAAAATATAATTGGGGCCAATCAGGTGGCCATTTTGGTAGACACCACTTCCTTGGTAATATGCTCAATTGGCTTATGTATAGCTTTGATCTTAGCCAATATTCCACATCTCCCCCAGATTGTCAGAACCTTTTTCACATGGGAGATTAGATAGGGGCCAGGCGCCTTTTAATTTTTTGGCCCTTATATCAAATCAGAGCCATGGGACCCCCTAGGCACTTTGGGACATCAAGGCCAGTTGGAGCCAACAGCTCCGCAAAACATGTCCCCTAAGGACCCTGAAACCCTTTTAATCCTATAACTATGGAGAGATTCTAGCATCAGTGTTGTAATCCCCTATTTCCAAAATTCCACTTTGGGTCAGACGTTACACTAGAGCTAGCTCAGGAGCCTTGATACAACTAGTGATTTTAAGTAGGTTTGCCAAACCTATTTATGTACTTCTGTTGCTAAAAATTGTAATTAATTAGCTAGTTAATTGTTCATGTAATCAAAACCTCCAGAGCCCAATAAAAAGTCTGATTTTGGGAGCATCAATAATGAGTCATTGATTGTCCTGTATTTTTTTTTAAATTTTTTTAAGAAAAAAAAGAATCATCCCCTTAAAATCTTTTAGTTTAATTTGAGGATCTACATTAGTTTAAATGTTGTAACACCTCCAATAGTGCAGCACCACTAACTGGGAAGGGTTTTTTTTTGGAGTGGGATGAACAAAAGGTAATGGTTGGGTTTAACCTATCAGTTAACTTGTTTGGGACAGCCTCTCTGAACAGTATTCCCTTTTTAAATATGGAATGTACTGCTGTCACTTGGAAGTTTCCGGATTGGCCCTATTTGAGTAAATCCCATCTAAAATAATCTGGATAGTACCACTGATTTTTTTTTTCTTATTTTAATATTGATTACTTCTGAAATGGGCAAGCTGACCATATGGGTTTATAGAGATAGAAAAAAACTCAGGTTGTAGGGGTTTGATTTTTTGAGCTGAGATGTTTTAATTCTTTTTTGAATATTTGAGGGGCTATTTAATTTTTTTTTGGATAGTAGCTCGCTTCAGCTCCCTTTGTTTAGCAGCATAGGCCCTTTGTATTTTTTTAAATTGTGGTAAGAAATTATATTGGCCAGTAATAGCATGAAAATTACGACTCTAGTTGAGCCTGATGGATGACTTTTTTTTAGGAGAACAAGACTGGTGCTTTTTCCCTAAGATTGCTTGGTCTAGAATATTGATAGGGGCGTCTTCACTCTTTTTTTGGGTTTATCTTAACCTAGGATTAGGTTCAGAGGCTCCCCACTCTTCTAAAAACTAACCCATGGATTAGATTCAGAGGTTCTTCTTCTTTTTCATGCTGAGTCCGCAGAGATAGCAAAAAAAATAAAAAAAATAACTTATTCTTCCACCTCTAATCTCAGTAGTAAAAAAGATTATCAAATTATTCAATCCAAAGCATCTTCATGGTAAATATTTATCTTTCTGCTTTATTATTAAAACCTTAGGGATTTATAAAATCTGTGTTACCTCTTTATTGGGGCCACCTAGTGATAATAAACTAGGTGAATTATAAGGAAATTTGGCACCCAACTCTTCTTTTTTCACCTCAATTGAAAATGGCGGCCGTCACTGATAAAAAAACCCTTTCAGGGTCGCATGAAATGAAAACCTTTTCCTTATTGGTTTCAATTGGATTCTCTTGATGACTCTCAATGTGACTCTTCTGGTTTGAAACAAAGAGCTTTCACAATGCCTTCTCTCAACCCTCATTAGGTCACCCTTAAAAGGTAACAACCTGATTAGAAAAGGGGATTCTTACTCATAAACAGCATGTTGTGATTTTTAAAAAAAAGTTAACACACAAGCTGCTTAGTCACATGCGGAATTACTCGCACAGAAACTCTTAAGCCCCTTAGTTGATAGGCAACTAAATTTGATTGACTCCTACAAGTTAATTAAGTTATCAATAAAATTGACAACCTTTTCCTGAGCGACCATCACCCGACGAGGTCGGGGTTTCATTAAAAGTCGCCATATCCAAATAACCATGGCAGCCTCTGTCACTAAATTTAAAGACAGGTTGGATGACACTAATGTTATAAAATCAGATGGTAGTGTTAGGATCCTCCATATTGTTTGTACAGGTCAAACCCACTGAGCAACAGATAGACGTGTGGGGATTGTCAGTCCCTTAACACACTTGAAAATATATTAAAAAAAAGGGGAAAAAATTTCCCCAAAAAATTTCCCTTTTTTTATTTTTTAAAAAATCAAAAAATAAAAATGTTCCCTTCTTCTCCTTTTTAAAACTTTTTCTTTAATTGCCCCTTTTCCCCCTTTTTATACAAAGTTTTCCCGGGCCTTTTTCATAACTTTGGGGCCCTTTTATGTTTTTTCCAATTTTGCTTTTTATTTTTAATCTTTATCACCCCAATTTTTAGGGGTTTATTTTCCATTCATCAAAACCAACATTGCCATTCCAAAAACCTTTTTATGGGGATCCAAAAACCCTTATACCCTATTGCCTCATCCTGAGGCACATAAAAAAATTATAACTGATCATTTTCAGCAGATTCTTACTCAATTTACAATATTGTCCCACGATTAACATCCAGTCATATTGGAATCGTGATATTACCCCCTCCTTGACTGGACAATAAGGCTCCTATTGTTTGTATGGTCAGAGGAACTTTGTTTTACTTGGTTGATGATCTGACCACTTGCAGGATCCTTGATGGTATAGGGTCAACCCCAGTTTTCTCAAAACTTCAAACAGACCAATCCATATATTAGCCAGCTTGTGTTTCTGCCCAAATCCATGTTGGTCATGGAAGAGAACCATATCGCCTTCCGCGCCACCAGCCCACTATGACGTACCGGGATCGGTGGCCTGATTCCTGATCTTCTTGGCTAAGCTGAAGGAATATTTCAGTTTGCAGTTCGATCAGAATGTTCATATGGGTTAGTCAAATAGCTTTTTTCCATTCCACCAGTGTCTTCTACACATAATAAAGTAACGCTGGAAGGGCTGGGTGTCAGCTGTATAATTTTGGGAAAGGAACTCTTCCCTGTGATGGAATGGTAACTAATGTTATAGGTGAACATGGCAGGGGAAAAGGGAGAGAGCCCCAAATTTGGGAAAGGTTAATCCATTACTAATTTTCGTAGTATGTTCACCAGAGTCCTATTCACCCGTTTGACCATTCCATTAGATTCAGGGTGGTATGGGGTCATCAAAAACCCCCCGGATTCCCATAAGCTCGTTCAGTTTGGGGGGGATGTGCGAGGTGAAGTTGGTTCCATTATCAGTGAGAATGAACTGAGGGCATCTATGTCGCTACATGCATTCCATCATGAACTTAACCATGTATTTTTAAGATAGTGTCTATAAATTTCCCATCTCCAGCGTGGTAGTGCTTTGGTTTCACAGGCCCAACCGAGGGAATTAGCCATAGAATAAAAGTCATTATTGCCAGCAGGGGGTTGCTGGAGCAAAATAACTCAAGCAAAAGCAAGCGATGATCAAGGTAAAACCCAACCCCAAAATGACATAGTGCACTAAGGGAGAAATCCCGAAACGTCACGGGTTTGGGAGGGAACCTGGGAGAGCCAACCATGCACTAGGTGATAGCCTAATCATATATACAATGTTGGGTTAAGGTAGCATGAGACCTCCTTGAAGGGGTCCATAAAAGGGGGATCATTCAGAATAGCATTTAAAAAAAAATGGTAAAAATGGGGAAATTTTTTTTGGGGGAAGTCAACCAACAAGGAATGTTGGTCAGGGAAAATTTTTAAACCCTTTCAAGGGTGGAAAAAGGGGGTTTTCCCTAATGGACCCAAGCACTGACCCACCAATAAGCACACACTACCACCCAAATTTTAGAATATGCTAAAAACTGACTTCACTTGGGTAATCAATTGAAGTTGGATTTGCCCCAAACATGCGATTTTGTAAATGGAAGGGGTTTAAAACCCCCGTTCCCCCAACAAAACCTGACTGAACCTTTGTGTTCGTTATGTAAGCTGTTGTTTCAACGCTTGGGCTGATGTAAGGGGCGGGGGCATTTGGTATCCCACTGGTACCAACCTGGGCAATTTTGCCCATACCCAGCGTTGGTATGGGGAAATGCCTAAGGTCAGGAAGGTCCTGTAGTTTCACCTTCTGGGCCTCCTGGAACCCAGTCTTATCCTTGGGGTTGGTCCTCACTATGATGTCATGTGAACATGCCCTGTAACTGCCCCCAAATCTTGTATTGTTCTTTCTTTGACCTACTGGGTCAAGTGATCGATAGCCACAAGAATGAAATTACACCAGCTAGCTCCTGGTGGCAAGGGACAATGACATCTGGGGGAAACCGTGTGCCAAGTGAAATGTGGTTTCACTACTCGATATAAAGTCTTGTGGCAGAATGGCTTCTCCCTTGGCACTGATGGCAACGGGAATTAGTTTTTAAGCACATCAAAGCTCATATTTTCCCCAAAAAACTGGGGGCTCAACGACTCCATTGTCTTGCCCCCCCACCATGTCCAACTTCCCTGTGAGCGCCCCCATGAAAATTCCCAGTCATGCTGAAGGTCGGGGAAAAAAATTCACCATAGAATCGCCAATCTGTTTTTACAGTTCCCCATTCCATTAGAAAGTATTCATTTGTATCTCGTTTAACACTTTGATCATTTGGGGGGAAGTCTATCGTCATATTTTCCACTGAGCATCTTAATGTACATTATGTTTCTGAGGTCCACCATCACTGGACATTTCACAAATGAGATAACCCGTCAGCGTTCTGACGCTTTACTCCTGGCTGATGGAGAATCTCAAAGCTGTGTTTGAAATTTTAAAGAGCCCATTGTGCTAACCGGCCTTCAGTTTCTTTGAGGTTCTGAAAAAAGCATAATGACGCGTGATCTGTTATGATTTTTAAATTTTTACTCCATGTAGATAGATTTTAATTGCTTAGGGCGTAGATGCTAAGTACTCCCACTTGGTCACAGTATAATTACGCTCATGACAGTTCAAAACATTGACTACAGTATGCTACAGGATGTACCTCCCCCTCATAATTTTTCTGAGAAAGTATTTCCCCAACAGCGGAAAGGAATGCATCCATCTGAAAGATAAATTCCTAATCAAAAATCAGATATCATAACACCGGTGCACTAATCAACGCCGTATAGAGTGTATAAAAAGCGGATTGATGATGTTCCGTCCATTCAAACACAGTGCCCTTTTTTAAAAATTTCCAATAGGGGCCCCCCCAATACAGTTAAAATTACTGATAAAGCGCCAGTAGTAACCGACCATTCCCAAATATACCTGTATGTTGCATTTACTATTAGGAGTAGTCTTTTTGGATGGCCTCCACTTTGCTGGCAGTGGTTTCAGCCCCTTAGAGCCCAAAAACCCCAGGTATTCCATCTGATTTTTTTGAATAAGTTGCATTTTTAAGCTCTAATTTTTAAGATTCATCCCAGCTGGTGGAATACTGCTTTTAAGTGAACGAGATGTAAAAGGTTTGAGAGAAAACATTAATATTGTTGAGATATACAAGGATGAAATGACAGTTTCAGGTCACCAAGAATGGGTATCCATGGCTCACTGAAACGTGGCCGTGGCGTTGCAAAACCCTTGAGGCATCCACGTCAGTTAAAAAGGGCCCTTTTGGGAGGTGATTACGGCGCTTTTTTCTTGTTCTGCCGAAATTTAACCCAATTTTCCCAGTAACCTGATATCAAGTCCATTGCAGAAAAATAACGGGCTCCCCCTAACCAATCCAAAGCATTGTCAATCCATGTCAAAAAGGGGATAAGTCCTTTTTGTAATAAACTGAGCTTCTGGTGGCCCATTACTACGCAGTTGGTGCCATCCTTTTTTACAATTAGAACAGGGGCTATTTGGGGTTTTGGACGGTTTGAGCATCCCTTGCTCTAGCAATTTGGGCAATTTCATTAGCTACAACCCTCTTCCCTTTCCCTCAATCAGAAGATCATCCAAGACCTTTAGGAGGATGATTCCCCGTGTTACTTGATGGACCACAAAAAAACACACCCTAAATCATGATCGTTGACAGCAAAATTTCCTTTTACTTTTGAAATAAAGCTATTGCTTGGTCTTTTTTTTCTTCCAATAGCCCTTTTTAGATTACTTCGTGGTTTCCACTGTTAGTACGCCCGTTGGTGCCTCAACTGGTAGAACAAATTTGTCCAATGACCCAAAATCCTGAAAACCCGATGGACCTCATCTATTGGAATCCCCAAATTTTAAATACGCTACAATTTGGTGTCAGCGGATTTGCATTGGTTTTTCAGGGAAAATTTTCTAAAAAAACCCTTTAAACTCTCCATGTCCAAAATATAATCCCTGGGTTCCCCATGCGGCTCAAACCACGTTTGATAATAGAGCCCAATATCTTCCCCATATAGACCACTAGGCATTTTCACCTCTAGCTCAGTGTCTACATTTAAATTTGATGGCCAGAAGGAATAGATATGGGCCCTGCTGCTCAAAGAGGTATCCCTTTTATTCATTCATCTGCTGTGGAAGGGCCAAGTCTTGCGTTTTAGTCATTGATAGTTAACTGACATCACTCCCATCACTATATGCAAGGTTGATATGACTCATATGCACTGGATCCTTTAGTACTCCGCTAGTGTTAAAGCAAATTGGGATCCGCTGACCCAGAATGGCAAGGGTCTCCTCCATCATATTAACAACATGCCCGAAATGGTGTAGGACAGTGGCTCCAACAACAGGTCATAGTTTTAATTTGGCAGCACAATCGCCAGGGGCTACGATGACAATGGACCCAAAGTGCAGAGGTAGCGCACTGTAAGCCCCCTCAGAGATGGTGCTCAATGCCTAGCAGTTCCATAACCAATCAATGGTCCAGATCAGGTTTCAACGTCAACTTTGCTTATCAATATAGTGGAAACTATGTTGACTGGAGCACTAGTTTCTATTATAGCGCGAACTCTATTTTTTACTACAAAATATCACAGTATGTACACTCAGAATAGGAAGAATATTGACTGTCTAATAAGTGAACATTTACAAGCTCTCTTTTTTAAGAAAATTCTTAACCCCCTCTCCAACTTGGGGGTATTCTTTGACAATGGCATCTACCAGAAGGGCGATATAAACTCCTTTCAGAGTTGGTGCATCTACAGAAGAATTGAGTTTGTCCGAGGAAGCTTGATCAAGCATTTGACAGGCATACAGCTTCAGTTGTTCGGGTGACTCTTCTTCCACTACCACCTTGGCTTGAGCTCATGTCACTACGTTTACTCCTCCAACTGGCTGCTGATATAAAAGTCCGTCATAATACTAAGGGACTTCCGCAGGTTATATTACTATTGATTTAGAGATGTTTTGAGTTGGTATTGCAGAGGTAAAGGGTCCCATCTCTACTCCGCTCCATCTTTTCCCTGATAGTATTGATCTTGGTGTATGTAGTTCACCCTGCAGTTATGGCAGAATTTTGCCAAATGACCAGGGCGGCCGCATTCATAGCAGTTAACCCCATAAGAGCCATGTCGTTGATTATCATAAGAGGATCCAGATTGGAAAGTTTGGGGTCATTCAGCGTAACCAGCTTCAGGTCAGTAAGATGATTGTTGATGGTTGGCATAGCTAGGTCCTGATTGATATTTAGGTTGCTGAAGGTTATCATGACCAGCCCATTAATGCTGATCGAACTGTTGAGTATAATACAGCCAAGGATGAGGCGCAGAGTTATAGAATGGACGAGGATTGCCAAATATAGCTGTGGTTAGGTGAGAGTATTCTCTGAATAAGATGGTGCAGTAGCAGCAGTAGTCTTCCATTCCATATTCAGCATCAGAAAGTTAGGGGATACACACCCTAAAATTGTACAACCTTGAGCAGAGGTACGTCGTCATCTAGAAGCGGGCAAAATGACATTGTGAAGCTCTCAATATAGCTTCACTGCGGAGGTTATGGCAATGCACACATTAGCTTCAGCTAAGTACCCTGCCCCAATCAGTACATGGGCTTCCATTGTGAATCAATCAGCAAAATCTAGGTTAGACTTTTTTATTTAACCAAGGCAAGCCAACCAGGGGACGGGCATTACCGAGTATGTGTGGAGAAAGATAGATAAAATTGGGCACCCCAGGGTACTCAGGTTACCCCTGTTGCCAGCGGGACTGCCAGGTATGGGGGGTTGGTGCGCTACTCTGGGGGGTTTCCCCTGCTATGGAGCAGGTGTGGAGGAAGGGGTCCATTTGGAGGAACCAGAGTGGGAACCATGACTTTATGAGCCTCTGTTTCCTTGGCTTCATGTATCTATAAAGCCAGGCTTAGAAGTGCTTTAGTAAGTGGACATGGAACCTATTGATTACCCCATGGATGGTTGGGACAGTACCCTTGAACGCATCTAAGGCAATGGTGTGGATTGTCCACATTGCAATGGGTATCATTAGGGAGCGGAGGGTAGATGGGATTGGTGAATTGATCTGGAGCGCGAGGAGGCTCCTTGAGATAGAGAGTTCCTGGTCGTCTTGGATATTTAGCAGGCGCGCAACTTCCCGCCATATGGCTCTGGATGGGGGCAGGTTTCTAAGCAGTGGTGTAGGGGAGCCCTCCCTCCACATACTGCGCAGGTTTCTTGAAGGGAATTGGAGCGGTCCGCCGTCCTATAGGTCCTTCTCAGACAGCGCCAGGCGTTGGCTCCTACCCTCGGCTGTAGGAGTTGGTGGTGCGTCATTCTCCACACTGTTTTCTGTGTGGTTAAACTGTAGGGTATGTTAACGCATCTAGGTATTCGATTCTAGAATGGCTGGGGTCATAGCAAGCATGTCTCTCTGGGGGTGGTTTTCTGATTTTTTTAATTTAAAGTGGTGTCTGGGTCTTCTCCCTTCCCTGCACAGTACCAGTGTTCTATACGGTACATCCCATGCATTGGATGGTTCAGAGGATACGTTTGAAGCGAGGGGGGTTCCATGCGGGCCCATTGCGGTAGGATGTTTAGCAAGGTATGATAGTAGTCTGGGTGGGCTATTTGGGTTAGTTAATTTGAGCGCCTGTGCGAAGTTAATTCTCGCTGCCCAGGACCAGTATTATTGCGGGAGGTCTGGGGCAAGGACTTCCTTTATCCAGGTACCCAGGATGCGGTTGGCGTGGCTCTCAAAATCTATTAGTCCCATGCCTCCGCTTGAGCGTGGGCCAAAGAGTGTTTCCATCCGTATGGGAGGATGGAATCTGGGCCACAGTCAGCCCTGATGAGCGCGCGAATTGATGTTATAAAGGTGGGTGAGAAGGCGATTGCGTGGTCAGGGTACTATAGTATTAGGAGGATGAGTGAGTTAGCAACTGCTACTCTCCCCATTAGTCCAGGGGATCTTTCCCTTAAGGGAGGCGACGCGTTTGGATACCCGCTGTAGTAGGTTGCTTTCCATTGTCTTATTGGCATATCCCCCTGTTTCCAGCCATATCCCAAGGTGGCGGACAGGAGTGGTGGTGGGAGGTGATGCAAAGGGTAAGATGAGTGGGTTTTTCCTTCATATGGGGGTATGAGGTTCTGGTGTTGTAGCCCAGTTGTTAGTGTACTTGCCTAAGAGAATGATTTCTGTTTTCTTTTGTTGATAGATGCGTTGCTCACCATGGAGTATTCCTCTAGGGTGCATTCCAGATGTTGGGCATCATTGTTGTTAGCTATACCTGCCATGCAGTCATCCGCGAAGGCCAGTATCTTGACTGTTGGCTGCCTTGTGCAGTTATGCCCATGAGGCGTGAGTCAGTTATGGAGGAATGGATCAAAACTGAAATTATACAGTAGTGGGCTGAGGGGGTCCCCTTGTTTAAGCCCTCTGTGTGGGTTTAATCTTGGTTAGTTAGAAAGCCAGGTCCGCATACAGCCATGGTTGCAGATTCTGTGAGGAGCATCGCCCAGTTTATGAATCTGGGTGGGAGTTTGGAAGCGTGTAGTCATTCCTTTAGGGTATGACCAGCTAACGCAGTCATATGCCTTTTCCTGGTCTAAGAAGACTAGGGCTCCAGTTGCTTGGACTGACATATGTTTGCAACAGGGTGTATGTTGTTCCAGATTGAGCGCCCTGGTATAAGCCCAAACTGGTTGGGTGATGGGACGTCAGAGGCAATTGCGCCTAATCTGGCTACTAAAATTTTTGTTAGAATTTTGGGTCAGTATTAGATAGTGATTGGACGCCAGTTGTCCAGGTCCAATCTGTCACCCTTTTTATATAAGGTTATGACATATGATTCATGGCCACCAGGTAAGAGGCGTGTTTCCAGCAAGCACTGGTTCATAGACGCCAATAGGAGGGGGGAAATTTGTTGAAAACCTTTTTGTAAAATTCATAGGGTATCCCATCAGGCCCCGGCATTTCCTACGTGGTGCACTGTGGATTGTATCCCAAAGCTCCTCCTGTGTAATTAGATTTAGAATATCTTAGCTCGGCGGTGTGCTTTGTATTCCGGCAGTTTGTATAAATTTTGTGATTTTTTGTGGGTCTGTCATTGTATCGCGGTATAATTCAGTGTAATAGTGGTGTACTACCACCTTGACCTCCTCAGGGTCAGTTGCCACAGTGCCGTCGGTCTTGTGGACCTGTGTGCATGCAGTCTAGTTGCCATGAGAGTGGAATTGGCAGAAGAAATATGTCAAACATTTTTCTCCTTCCTTTATGAACTTACCTTTGTTCAATACTTTTATTCTATGTTGGTGCTCAAAGATGAGGGTGTTTAGTTGGGCGGATATTTTCGCTCATTTGCGTCCCCAGTTTGGGCTATAACCAGATCTTGGGGTATTAAGCTTGAGGTGGTCCAGTTCCGCTAAGGTACGCCTGATTGTGGCTGTATCAATGGTGTACTTACATGATGCAATATATCAGGTTTTGTTGATTAGTTCCTTTTTGAAATTTGCCCATGTTGCAATGGGATCCAAAGTAAATGGGGCTGTGAATTCTTGGTTCGTGGCCTTGTGTTCAACCCATTTGATTATTTTGGATAATTTTATGTTTTCTGGGTGTAACTTTATCCAGGGCGACACCTGTGCATGGGTTTGGGTTGGCGATAACTGCACCAAAACAAGTTGGTGGTCAGAAAAATTGACTTTTTTGTTGTAAATTTGGAAATTCGTGATCATTGGGATTATGGAACGATGATGTGATTGATACAGCTCATTGATATGAGCGTTCCCCCGCGTATGTTGGGCCATGTCATGTGGGGAAGGAGTGGTGATCTGGGGGGAGGGCATCCTGTAGGCCAAGAAATGTTTTCATTGTGCAGAATTTGATGTGTCCCAGTGGATATCCCCTGGGGTTCAGCCATTGGCCCATGTCAGGGTTATCTCAGCAGTTAAAGTCACCCAACAGGATGGTATCTGATGGGAAGGTGAGTGTTGGAACAGCTTTGAGAAATTGTTTTCTCTCTGCTGCGGTGCACAGTGCATAGATGCATGCTTTCGAGATTGTTTCCTCTTGGCATGTGATTGTTGCTACCAGGATGCAGCTGTGAAGGTATAACGAGGAGTTTGTAATTTTTAATTTTTTGTTATTTTGGATGATCACCCCACAGTGAGATGTCCATACCTATTGTGATGGTGAGACCCTGGCTGACCAGGATCCTTCTTCCCCTTGTAGACAGTGGGTTTCTTGGATGGCCAAGATGTCTATAAGGGGTTTTTGCAGGAAGTCCAGCTTTTGGCTTGGGACGTTTGAGCCCTGGCTCCCGCAATGTTTAGCATCCCTATTGACACTGAGGTGCCCGCGACGCCTCAGGAGTGGTTGGGAGGGCCCTCTGACCCTATCCCACCATGGCTCATTTTGGCCATGCTCCACCTCTGTACTCCAACTCTATCAGTGACAATGTCAGTTCCCTTGATCTGAATCGATTTTTTCATGGAGATTGCAGTTTTTGGAACTTGCATTATCTTTTCCCACACGTATCTCATGATGGTTCAATGTGGGGTGCTGATTGGGTTCTGTAATTTTGGGGTTCAAATTTGGAGAATTGTGCACCACATTTTTGCCCATATTGTGATTGAATTGTTCCTCAAAGTGTGCATGATTGATGTCGCTTGGTGACTCAGTCAAATTGCTGAAAAATTTTCAACCTGGGCATATTGTTCTGATTGGTTGGCTTGGTGAATATCCGAAATATCCTTCTGAATTTGTATGGGGTCAATGGATGATTCCGCATGTGCTGCCACCTCGGCCACTGCCCACTTGCAGGCTCTTTGTGCCACTTTGCGTTGTTTATGTGTAGCCGGGTCCACAATGGAGTAAAGTCTATCTTCACCCCAGCGGAATGGGTGGTGACCGTCGGTCATTCTGGCAAAGTTTTCATTACTTTCATCCATGGCTTCCTCACAGTAGTCTGCTTCCATTAAGCCTTCCTTCATGGGGCATGCATGTTCCTTGTATCCCAATGAACCGCAGTGGTTACATATAGGCAGTGCGCGTTCTGGTGTAACTCAGAATGTGGATGACTGTCCCCCATCCACAAAGTGAAACTCTGATGTGCAGGGAATTCTTGATAAGTCATCTTCCACTTTGGGGAATGGGTTGATCACAGCGATAGCTTTGCCTGTGCACAGGGTTGGCATCAGGCGAAATCATTGTAATTTGAGTTGCATAATTTCTCCGTAGGCTATGAGCCCTTTGCAGAGCTCCTCCTCGATTACCTTATGAGGAAGGTTTGTAGGGAGTGAGTCAAATGAGATGAACAAAGTTTTCGTTTTGTTCCATCTGGTGCGCGTGGTGCGCACTATCTTTTGCCCTCAGGAAGGGCAATTTCAATGCAGACTTTTGCTGCGGCCTCCGCTTCTTTGGCTGTTTTAAAACCAATAATGATCCAGCTATGGCCCATGTTGTTGGTGGCGACATATACTGCGTGGGGGAAAAGGAGGCTGTGCCTCGCATGTTTTCTTCCACAGGGTCAAGGACTCATCCCCAAGGAAAAGTCAGAGCCCGTGCTCCACCTTTGAAAGGGGTTGGTTACATTGGATATACATTTATTGATCTTGTTTTATAGTAAACATCATAAACCCGGATGATGTCTGAGTTTGTGGTTTCTGGCGGCTGGGGTTCCTGGTCCCCCTCCAGGGCGTTTCTTGCCCTTGGATGCACCGTTTTGCACCTCTCTGATGTGATGCTCACCCAGTTAAGACAGATTATTATTTGTCTGCCCATCTCTCCTGTGTGATTATCAAAAACTGCTGTTTGAATCGAATCTTAGTAACTAAAGTGATTGTTATGGGAAAGAAATCTAGGATAGTCTTGTTTTGACAAAATCCAATCATTAAGCATTTGATTTCCGCTGTGACATCTTTGAGGTGCCCCTAAGCAGGCAGAGTATGGTATACTTCACATCCTTATAGGTGACTGAGCTACTTGGGAGGCAACAGGTGGCCTGATCAGCACTCCTGACATCCAAGGCGGATATCAACAACTTGGCCTTCCAGCTATCAGATGCACCTTCTGCTGCAAAATCAAAACCATTTGAAGGGCCCATGAAATTTCCATTTTTTGATCATGCGGAGGTAATTTTTGATATTAACCTCATCTCATTCATGGGTGTTATAAAATTGGCGGTATTCAAGAAACATGCTGATGGATTTGCACAGGTTTTGACCCACAGAGCAATTAGGACCAGCAATAAGGATGATTGTTGTCCTCAAAACAACAGAATAAACTTAAATAAATATGGAGCACTCGCTCTCACAACTCTCTTTTATATAATATACATAATACAGCAGATTCTTGCTGTTTTCCGCTTCCTCTAAACTACCAACAACCCTCCTTTTGTAATAATCTCATCTCATCTTAATTTTAGTAACTTCAGATGCTACCACTTCCATGTCTTAGTAATTTAATTCACTCATATCTATTGGTTTACTCAATTCTTTATTTTTTAATTTATAATCGCTTAATTTGGACGATTCTCCAAAAACCCATAATTGCCTCATTTTAGGTCATTTACCTTTCTACAACCTTATCAAACTCGGCGGATTCCATCCATTCCATCATAATGACTTATGGCTTATCATCCAGTCATATTGGAATCGCAACATTACCCCCTCCTTGACTGGACAATAAGGCTCCTATTGCTTATACGCCCGGAGGAACTTTGCATGCACTCAATTGATGATCCGACTGCTTCCAGGGACCTTGACAGTATATGCGTCCACCCCAGTCTTCTCAATAACTTCAAATGGCCCAATCCAGATACTGGCCAACTTGTGTTTCTGCCCAAAACCATGTTGATCGCGAGGTAGGACCATGTCCCCATCTTTGAATTAAGCTAACCCACTAAGCTGTGCCTGATCAGCAGCTTAAGTCTTAATTTTCTTGGCTAAGCTGAATGAGTATGCTTCAGTTTGCAATTTGATCAAGGTGTCAGATAGAGTCATCAAACAATGTTGGGATCCATTCCGCCAGTATCTTCTACACAGGATTATAGCAGCACTGGGAGGGTAGGGTGTTGGCTGTATAGTAATTGAAAGGGACTCTTCCCTGTGGCCAAATGATAACTAATATTATAAGCAAAGACAGCGGTGGACAAATGGGAGCTCCAATCTGAGGGTCAATCCGCTACTAATTTATGGATTATGTTCACTAAAGTCTCATTGACCCGCTCCACCATTCTGATAAATTCAGGGTGGTATGGGTTGTTAAAACTCCTCAGATGGACATTATCTCATTAAGCTTTGGAAGAATGTGGGAAGTGAAGCTAGTTCTATTATCATTAAGGAGGAATTGAGGGCAGCCGTGCCACTGAATAATGCACTCCATTATGAATTTTGCCATTGTGACCACCCCTAAGTCTCATATCGCCCTGGCTTCAACCCACTGGGTTAAGTGGTCAATTGCCACCAAACTGTACTTGGACCAATTAGCCCCCACTGGCAAGGGACCCACAACATCAATTAAAAAGGTGTGCCAGGCGAAGTGTGGCTTCACTAACCAGTATGGATTCTTCTGGTGGAACGGCTTTTCCACTTGGCACTGATGACAGGAGGGAGATAGTATCAAGTATATCAAAGTTCATGCTTTCCCAGTAACACCAAGGCTGTGGCCAATTCCATGGTCTTTCGTACTCCACCATGTCCAACCGCTCATTGTGCGTTTCATAATAATGGGGCTGATGGAAGGTCTTGGGATATTCACAGGTGTCCCCTATCCGCTTATACAAATCCCCATTTTTCTGGAATTTATTGGCCCTTATTCCGTTCCAGTGAATGGTGACGGTTCATTATTGTACTTGCCACTAAGAATCTTATCGAACATGATATCACTCAGATCTGCCATAACTGCAATTGAGATAATTTCAATAAAAAATCGACATTCTGGTGTTTTGCCCTGGGTCAATGAAGATTTTCAAAATTGTATCCCTTTTCAGTTTAAGAGCCCATTGGGAAACGCCCTTCAGGCTCTTTAAGTTTTTGCCAGCATAATGAGACATTATCTGTTACAACTTTGAATTTCATTTCATGCAAATACACCCAAAATTGCTTGTAGGCGTAGATCACCGCCAATCAATCCCACTCAGTCACAGTATAATTGCGCTCATGGCTGTTTAAACTACAACTACTTTATGCTTTTTGGGGGGCTCTTCTCCTTCCTCATCTTTTGGGATGGGGCTTACAGTGGAAAGGGACCCTCTGTCTGAAAATGAATTCTTTTTTTTAAATTGGGATTTCATTAAAATACTTGGTTTAAAGCTATTTGAAGCATATCAAAAGCGCGTTCTGCCGTTCTACCCATTTAAACTTAGCATCCTTTTTTAATTACTCAAAATTTGGGGCCCCCGATACAGCTTGTTGGGGTTCAATATGCTACCCAAACAATTCAATTCAAATTCTTTTTTCCCTACCCCGATACCTCTCCGAATTTTCCTCTCATGGAGAATTATTTTCCATCCCCTAATCGATTTTTCAAAAGAAAGCCTGCCGTCAACTCCCCATCTGATCAACATCAGGATGCTGAAGATCTTGTCGGTGGAGGACGTCGCTACCCTGAAAGGATTAGGAGGAAAACCTCGTTTATAAATATCCGCGCCTTTTTTAATTAAGTTATGTTTTGTCTCCAATTCGTTCTTAATTTTGCTTTTTTTTAAAGGGGCCTCTGGACATCAAGCTCCTCTCCGGCCATAACTTCCCCGGTTTTTTTCCAATGGGCCCCTCTTCACCTATTCCCACGCTTATAGCCAATTCCCAAACCCCCACATTTAGGATTTCTGGCTCTCCCCCTATCTACATGCTGTGGGATATTTTACCCCCATCCTTTTTTGATATGCTTCAGAAGAACTATTACCCTCAGCTAACCCACCCTAAAAAAAATAATTTGTTTTCTGACAGGTGGTTTGGGAAGTACCGGGCGAAAGCCCCAAATTAAGGGCCCCTGGGAAGAATCATTGATGGTGCATTTATCTGAGACAGGTCTTTGAAGCTTGCAGCCTTGGGTGAGACATTCTCCATTAGAGTAAAGTAAGATAAAATAAATAAGAGTTCTGAAGAGAAGTATTTATTTAGAATAATCTAGCACTATTTATAGTGCTTCAAAAAGTAAGGATAGGAATAGGGGTTTTAAGGGTAGTGTCATGGGACCTTTTAAAAAAGTCCCAATTCTGGGATAGGTGGGAATAGATAAAAGTGTGGGTAGAGATTAGATAAAAATTTGAGAAATGTAAATATTCCCAAATTCAGTATTCCTGTTGAAAACAGAAGATCGAAATCCATTCTCAAAATTTATGGGCCATCTGCAAATTAAGCCCTTCATATGGCTATTGATTTTCCCCCCGGACAAGGCTTTCACCTAATCCCGGGAGAATCCTGACACAGCTAAAGTTGGGAAATGAAGTGTTAATAATATCTGATTATTCCCAAAAAGACCTGTATATCCCACTTGCAATTGGGTGGAGTCCTTTTACATATAGCTTCCACATTGGCTGATTGATGTCTCAGCCCTGTGGCATAAACCCAAACCCAAGGTACCCCAGCTGGTCCTTAAAAAAGTAAAAATTTCCGGGATTTGATCTTGATTTTGGCCTCAGCAAGCTGGCGGAATACAGCTTTTTAAATGGCTGAGGTGTTTTAGGGGGGGAGAAAACATTAATGTCATTAAGGTATACAAGAACACACAACATTTTTGGGTCCCCAAAAAATAGTATCCATCGCCTGTTGAAATGTAGCCAAAGCATTACACAGCCCTTGTGGCATCTGGGTTTGGGTTGGAAAAAGATTTTAAGTGGGATTATAGTGCCTTTTCTTGCTCCACTGGTGAAAACTCGATCTGCCAGTAGCCTGAGATCAGGTCCATAGCTGAGAAGCACTGAGCTCCCACTAGTTTATCCAATGCATCAAATCTGGGGGAAAGGGGATAGGTCCTTTTTGGTGATGTTGTTGGTTTTTTGGTAGTCTATTACTACACAGTTGGTACCGTTCTTTTTTTTTATGATCAGAACAGGCGAAGCCCATGGACTCTTGGATGGTTCAAGCACCCCTTCGGATTAGCTTGTCATTTTACTCAGTTACTTTCTTCCACCACCCTTGATCAGCGGATTGGCCTTGATCTGATGGGAGGATGTTCTCTAGTGTTTAGCCTATGAACCACTCCCCGCGCACATCCTAAATCATGGTCTTTGATAGCAAAAATCTCTATATTTTTGAAAAAAAAACGTTGCCCATCCTTCTGTGGTTTTGACAGCCCCTTTAAAATTCGTCATGGGATACAACAGTCTTAACATTGAGCGGTGGGTTGAAAGGCAGACCAAATTCTTTCAGTGACCTAAAGTCATGAACTGAACTAACTTCCTCAATGAAGATAAAATGTAAGTATGCCACTATTTGGTGGCGGCAGATTTCTTGGTCCCGTTTGTAGATTTGCAAACAAAACTATGATCCCCCTTGCCCTGGCCCGGGAAAATAATTCCGGAGCCACGTTGGGCTCCCCCGTGATTTAAAACCCAATAACCACCCCATAAGACCGTCTGGAATTTTAACCCACCAAGTCGGTGTTCAATAAACCGTTCCCAAATGAAATAGATATGGATCTGGCCACTCTGGTGAAAACCCCTTTGATATTCCTAAATTTTTTGGGGGGAAGGGCCCGGGTTTTTCCCCCTTAACCAATGGTAGCATACTGGGATTATCCATCACTATAGCTAGATTGATATTTTATATATGCACCGAATCATTTGGCACTCCGCTAGAGGTGAAGTGAATTGGGATTTACTTACCCAGTATTCAAAAGTCTCATCCACCATATCAATAACAGCCCCATAGTGTTGCAAGAAGGTGGTTCCAGTCATCAGTTCCCATAATTGGCTGGTTGGTAACACTATAGCTGGGGCTACCACAACAATAAGAACCAAATGGCAACAGCTGTGCACTGTATGCTCCCTCAGAGATTGTGTTATCCCTCCCCTTGTCCATATACCACCCGATGGTTCACGTCAGTTTTGTAATGGCAACCTGGCCACCAACTTTGTGGAGACTATATTGATGTGGCACCTGTATCTATGATATGGCACGGACTCAGGTTTTTAGCTACAACAAGGTCAAAGTAAGTACATTCAGAGTAAGATGCATCTCAACTGTTAATAACATGGACATCTAAGAAATCCCTGTTTCCAAGAAACACACAATCCCTTCACCAATTCTGAGTCATTGTTTGATAATAGTGTTAACTGGAAGAGTGGCGCATACTGCTTGCAAAAAAGGTGCATCTGAGTAGGGGTATAACTTTTCAGGGAAACTTGGTTGAACGTTTGGCAATAATATGGCTCAACCTGCATCTGGGACTCCTCTTCTGCTATAGCCGCAGACTGCACTCATGTCAAAACATTCACCCCCCAACCAGCTGCTGATATAATACTGACTCATTGTGCAAAGGAACTTCTGCTGAATATTCTAATTTGGGTTCAGGTGGGACGTCTGGTATAGCAGAGATAGAGAGTCCCTTCTCTATTCCGCTCTGACTTTTCACTGATTGTACTGTTCCAGCTGTACACAAGAGACCAGTTGATTAGAGGCACCATTGTGCCAGATGCCCCTGTTGACTGCATTTGAAACAGCTGACCCCATAGGGTGCACATCCCTGATTAATATGAAACAAGCCATGGTGAGAGTTAGACTGGAAGTGGTCGGCATAAAAAGGTTTAAAGCAATGGTTGGGCCCTAGGACGATAAGAAGGTATAGGGTGGATTTTTGACCTCTGAGGGTAACTTGTTGAAATGTGATCTGGACTAGCAGAGTCCCCCAAATAAGATGATTTGAAGGTTAAAGCAGAATAATTCCACTCAGTATTAGGTGGAGGGAAGTTGGCTGATATATGGTGCAAAATTGAACAATTTTGAGCAAAGGTACATCTCCATCCAACAGTGGGGCCATAACATTATGTAATTCATGGCTTTACAGCAGAATTCATCACAATATACATATCTGATTCGGATAAAACTCCAGCCCCAATTAGCATGTGAGCTTCCACCATAAATCTAGCAAACGCGGTGAGGGTCTCATTCCTATGAAACCTGATGGTTAAAAATTTGGCCTTCCGCTGTGACATCATTGCAGTTCTGCTGAACAACCACAGCACCATCTCTTTGACTTCTTGGTATGTAATGGAACTACTGGAAAGGTAACAGACAACTTGATTAGCACATCCAACATCCAAGGAAGGAATCAACAGTTTTACTCTCCGTTGATCTGAGACTCCTTCAGTTGTAATTTCAAATTGCTTAAAGAACCCATGAATATTCCCTTTACAATTGAATGGGGGCAGCTTATTGCATAAACCTCCTGGAGCAGCTCATCTTGTTTTTCAGCACAGTGTTCAAAGCCAGTTTCAGTTCCACACAAGCAACTGACCCAGAGCGTTGAGTAGAATTTTTTATCAAAACAACATTAATGCAACATAGCTGGCAACCGAGTTTTTATCATTTATAATTGATCAATGGGCCCCCTGTAGTGAGCACCACTGTTATAAAATCGGCGGTATTCAAAGATACGCTGATGGATTTTGCACAGGTTTTGACCCACTGAGCAATTAGGACCAACATTATGATGATTGTTGTCCTCGAAAACAATAGAATAAACTTTAAATAAATATGGAGCACTTGCTCCCACAACTCTCTTTTGTTTAATATACATAATACAGCAGATTCTTGCTGTTTTTCCGCTTCCTCTAAACTACTAACAACCCTCTTTTGTAATCATCTCATCTCATCTTAATCTTAGTAACTTCAGATGCTACCACTTCCATGGCTTAGTAATTTAATTTACCATATCTCGTGGCTCCATCAATTCTTCATTTGTTAATTTCATAATCGCTTAATTTGAGGCGATTTCCCAAAACCCAGTATCGCCTCTTTTTAAGGTGTTAAAATTTTCCCCAATAACCCATATCAAACTCAGGGGATTCCATCCATTCCATCATAACGACTTATGGCTTATTATCCAGTCATATTGGAACCCAAACAAGGGGGGTTTGGCCCATACTGAGGAATGGGTAAAGATCCAGAAGCAGTTTCCTGATGAGAAGCTGGGTTAGTGGAAGTTGGGATGTCCATGCCAGGTATAGCATGTCCTTCTGCCATGGGTGGGACTGCCATTACTTGAGGGGAAATGTTGCCCCAAATCATATTCATATCTGGTACTTTCCATCCCGGGTGTAGTAACTTGGCCAGCGTCATTTAAACTTTTCCCCATATGATGCCCCTCCGTGGTCATCCTTGTCCCAGCGTGAAGACCAAGAAGTATTGGTCAGTATTCACCTGTGCACTGCAGTCATTCGGTTTGGGATCATTCAAATTTGGGTTTGGGGAGTTCTTTGTTTTTTTTGTCCTAAGATTTGCATTTGGCTAAACTGATATCAAGCTGGTGCATGACAGCATCTCGTTTTAAGGGGTTCATCTTGGTTTTTTAGCACTATGTATAAGGTAAGTTTTTAGTTCCTCATATCCAGCTGATCAGTGTTCCCATGAAAAATTCCTCAACAGCACAGGCTGTGAAAGGGGGGGGGGGTTGGACTGGAGTCTCGAAGTGGTTGATGATTGATTAGTGCCCCTTGGTGAGCATCACTGTTATAAAATTGGACGGGACCAATAGAATCTGCCATATTGTTTGGCAGGTCGAACCCCGGCAACAGACAGATAATTTTTGGGGTCGTTGTTCCTTCAGACACACTTGAAAATATATTAAAAATAGAAGCAATTGCCCAAAAACAACTCCTTTATTTATTTTAATAAATGCAGCGATCTTTCGCTTTCTATTCTCTCTCCCATTTAAAACTTCTTTCTCTCAATTGCCCATATTGCTTATATACAGCAGCTTCAGGTGATACTGCTCTCATAGCTTGGGGTATTCTATTCTGCCCAATTTTTCTCAAATTCAACTTGTTATTCTCTAATCTTCTATCCCCTAATTGTAGGCGATTTAATTCATATTTTTTAATGTTGACATCACCTTATTGCCTTATCACCTTTTTTATAGAGGTGATCCAAAAAACCCCATTGTATCCCAATATTGTCTAATCTCAAAAGGCCCCAAATAATTGTAACTAATAAAATTTTCAGCGGGAAACTACTAATCCGCTCTAAACTGTCCCACAATTATCATCCAGTCATATCAGAATTGCAACAACAAAATTCCCCTGATGTCCCTGCTGTTGCAAAAAAAAAAAATCCCCGCCTCAAAAAGGGTGCCATCACCGCTGTAAAGCATGTAACTGAATTGGCAGATTTTTTCCCCCTCCATACACATCAAAGAGCCAACATTGCAAAATTTGCCTATCTTCCCCCCCAAACCAACCAAATAGGCCCCTCAATCCTTTGGCAGTTTACCCCGCCCCCTTTCTCTCAGCATTGATCTGCCTCTTCAATGGGAATTTTTTAAACTAAGCTGAAAAGCAAAGATCCCCTTTTTCCCCCCCCCTCCCCCCATGGTGGGGTAAGTGGCTCGCCACTGTGCCCCCCTGGTAGGTTATCTTTATCTTTTGTGTGTCTCACTGCCCCGTTTTTGGGGAGTTGACTCATATTTTTTGGGTTTTTTTTGGAATTTTTGTTTTTGGGATTGTCTTTTTCCCCTTGTCAGCATACCTCAAATAAAATTAAATTTACATAAAATTGAAACCTAATGCTTGTTTATTGTTTAGGGATCATCCCCTGAAAAAAAGATCTAGTAGATAAAACCCCAGAATTATTTAAAAATTTTAAAAAAAAAATCAAACAAAAAATCATATATAAAAAAAAATCCCACATCCACTATTAGGTTGATTCCCCCAGTGGAAAAGCTTTGGTTATATTTTTATTAAGCTGGGTAATGTGGTAATATCGAAATTTCAAACTTGCCAATGGACTTGACAATAGTATGAGGACCCCGTGCTCTATTAGCTTATAGATTTCTTCGCTGAGCACAGAACCCAGCAGCTTTTGACTTGTGGACATGTACCATCCAGATTAGCGGATATTCTCCAGTGTTGACCTTATGCATCACAATTTTTGCCATCTCAGGTCATGGTCATCTTGGAAAAATATCAAAAAACACTCAAAAAAAATAGTAGCACATCTTCTTGTTGCTGCTCTGATAATCTACCCAAATTTCTCTCAATTGCCAAAAACAATAACACCTTCAGCAACATCTGCAAGAAATTTAAAATTTGTAACATTTTGAAGATATGGGGCAATAATCTCTGTCTTAGGATAGATGTAGAATGTGATGGCTTGATTTTTCTTTATCTTCATCAGGTTTTCCTCAGATTAGGGGTTAACACTTATTTTTTCCCGGTCCAACAAAAAGTCTGGTGCTACCCATAGGTGACTCTAAAACACCTCTATGGGCTAATGACTTCTCTATAATTGCTCTGTAATTTTAAGCATTAATCTTGTGTTGAAAAATATCTACATTCCCCAGTTGTTGGGGTTTGTTATTTTCATTCTCAAAGTAAATAAGATTTCTATGATCTCCTTTTGGGATTTCTTTCTGCTTTCGTCCAACCAACATGTAGTGGATGGAAACAATACCATCATTGTAAATCAGGTTTAAAAGTTCTCTTCTTTGCAAGCGGTGGTTTTCCTTCTTTTTTGAGAAACCAAAAGCAGGGTTTGAATAAAATTTCAAATTATTCTCCTCAGAATTAAATTTTGTTTCAATCTTTCTCGAAAAATTTTTTCCCGATAAGTATAATGTAGTTCTGATTAGTCAATACTATGGCAGGAGCTGATACCACAGGCAATCCAAACTGGATTTGGAATTTAGGCTCCAAAGGATATTGTAATAATTGGTCTGACCATTCCAAATTCCTTATGGTGTTCTAGATCTAGCAAAATTTTACATCTTTTTCACCAATTTGGCAGGATTATTTTGATGGTTGATCTACTTTTTAATTACTGCCTGAACTCTCACCCCTTTGACTTTTTTCCCCTTAATTACACACATACTATTGTAATTTGGGATTTACTAATTGAATAGCAGCTCAAAATTCCATATTGTGTGTATTAATTAAAAGGGAAATAAATCTGGGAAAAATTTTTTGAGGGCAAATTGGGGGAGATACGTTTGTCCCCTTTAATCTCATATTGAAAAATTCCTTTAAATTTTAGAAAATCTAATCTTGACTGCTAGCTAATTAGTGTATTGACCAGCCAATTATTTCATGATTTTGGAATTAATCCCCTTTGCTTTGTTTAGGTTTGGTGTTTACATCTAAAAACCCCAATAGAGTGGGATAAATGTTTCATCTGCAAATAAGACAGAAATCTTTTCATTAATTTAACATAAAAAAGGGGGTTTATTTTTTTGAAGTGCCAGATTGTTCCCCTTTTTATACTGTGGGCCCTTTTTTAACTTTTTTACTAATTTTTTAATTTCGCCTGGACTAGAGTAACTTGCTCTTTTTTTTTTTCTCAACATTGAGCGGTGAAATGTCCAGGTTTTCCACATAGGTGACAGAGACTTTACATCATTTACACTTATTTTTTTTGTACTAGATGGGTTAATAAATTTTTATTTTTTTCTTTCAAGATTGTTTCCCTTATGACTCAAATTATACTCTTTGATAGGCTCAGCGAATTTCTTTGTCTTTTTTTTTTTTTACTTATAAAGTCATAAAAATTTGTTAAGGGCTTCTAAAATATCTCCTAGCATCTTCAGAGGATACAATACTTAGTATTTGGACATATGTTCACTAGCGCTGAAGCTATTGTATAATGCAAATCATAATAGGGCTAAGGGCACTTGTATCACCATTAGTGCATCCAAATCTGATAGCGCTTTTACTTCATCCTTCTCTGTGATCCCTAATAAATTTATCCCAAATCTGCTAGATTCTTATCCTTTTATAATTGAATGTCTACAAATTTTTGCTTACAATTAGAAACCTGCATAGTGCTCCCAAATTATATTATAATGACTTCTCAGCCTCATTAAATGACCGATTTGTCCTCATTCAGATGGGGTAGCTTGCAGATTCTGACAATTGGTATTCAGGAAAGTCATTAGGATCAATCCCATTTATATGTCACTAAACCAAACATCATCTCAAAAAAATTGGAAAATGCAGGGCGTTGTTCCTATGGAACTTGGTAATGTTGGTGCACTCTGAAACTCATCTGTGGCTCCACTGGCAGGGAATTCCGGCCAAATACTTGGATCCCAGCCATAGGAGTAACTATGGAAGACAATTCCAAAATTGCTCTAGTAAACTAAGCATATTTCTGCGTGGCTGAATCTTTCCAAGTGGAGTTTTATTTGTGTTGTTGTTGGCTTCTTCCGCCTCCATCTGAGCAATATCACATTTTGATCTTCAGGTCCTCTATGTATCTCAATAGTAGTGCTATATTTTTATTAATCTGGCGTAAGCGTCCTTATTCCACTTCTCACTAGGCTTATGGCATAAAACTTCTCTAAATAAGTCACCCTCCTTGCGCTTAAAGGAGGTGACCCTTTCACAGTGAGGTCATTTTTGGCTTTCAAATCTGCTCAACCTCTTCCTCAACTTTAATCACCCATTCCTTAATGTAATAAATACACATGTGACTCAAGGTTGCTCATATTCTTATGGACGATTATAATTCTGTCCAAGGCTTCCAAAGAACGTTCTTGTAGGACATAAAAGAGTATGATATCATTATTAAATCAAGTTTAAATGTTAACTACCCCTTGTACTAAGTAAAATTTTTAAAATTTTTTCAAAAGTCATTTACTGTTTCTTTATAGTAGCTTGTTTTTAGTTCCCTTAATTACCTGCACGGGTTTTTTTATATGTGCATTGTCTTTATTGTTGATAACTAATTAAATTTGGGAGCAGTAATAGAAAAAAAAATTATTGCTTTAGTTGAGTTTTAATAGCTAGTATGATTATTTAGTCAAAGCTAAACTGGTGCTTGTCCTAATCTTAAAATAGTCTTCTAGAATATTTGAGGGACCTTTTCCCTCTTCAGTATAAATTTACTTAATAGTAGGTTTAAGAACCATTACCTCTTCTGATAAAGATTAACCTATGATTAGGTTCAGTGGCCCTTTTTCCCTTTCCCTTCATTACACAGAGTCCGCAGAGATAACAATAAATGGAAAAAGGGATTTCTTATTATTCAGAACTCTAGTCTCATGTTTAAAAAAATAACAGTCAAATTATTGGGGCATTTGAGCTTTTTTAGCTTTATCTAGAAAATGCAAATAAATTTTAAGAGAATTCGGCGCTTCTCTTTTGCCTCCTAAATTAAAAACTGAAACTGCCAATGATGAATTAACCCCCCTTGGTCACACAAAAAAATAAATTTCCTCATCAGTTTTAATCAGATTCTCACTGAACCCCCTGCAACTCTTATGGGTTGAAACAAAGAATTTTAAAAGCCTTTGCTCAACCCCCTCAAGTCCCAAACCCCAATAATTAATATAGTGCTTAGTTGATAGTACTCTTCCCCTAAACAGCAGGTTGCCCAAACCTTTGAAATGTTAACTCAAAGTTTCTTTGTCACAAGCAGTATAACTTGCTTAGCAACTCAAATACCCCCTTTCCCGACATTCTCCTTCTTGAATTTTGGAAAAGAATGTTGGAGTCCATTTTTAATAAATTGTGGTTATTAATGATATGAATACCAATGGCGAAAAGACCTTGGCAGACTCTTTCAGTGGAATCCTATCTATTGGGATGATATGATTTATACCAAAGTCAATTTAGCAATAAGGTAAGAACTAATAATAGGATTGCTCCGACTTCTCAGCTGAATTTTAGGTGTTTAATATTTCATGGATCTGAACCTCCTTTAGGTGAGAAGATTTTTCCCATCGATGATTGGGTAAAAATAACAAATCATTACCACTTGGATCTGAACCCCCCCAAAGGGGGAAGATTTTACCCATTGGGGGATTGGATACAATTTATCAAATCATTACCACATGGGTTTGGGTTTTCCCAAAATATTTATCTTCAATCTGATAGGCTGAAAGCCCCATATTTCCTAAATTTGGGTGACTCAGCTTTATAATGCTTTAGCCCCAAATTCACATGGCCCCAAGGATTGGAACTAGTTTAAATATGATTTCAGTATCAAGAAAAGGGTTTTTCCTGGTTTCCCGCATAAACTTAAGCTAAAAAACATGGCTTTAACAAAAAAGTAAA
>JAKSZP010016512.1:0-34722 GCA_022478985.1 Massospora cicadina | reverse complement strand
AAAAGTGAAAGTTTACTCTTTAAACTGAACAATACCATCTATTGAAAAAATTCAACATGAAGCTATGGTGAGATTTTACCAATAAGAGCTTGACGCTCCAAGAGATATTAAAATAGTTAGAAAACATTTCTACTATGCTGTAGGAAAATTTCAAATGTTTCGCATCAATTTGAAAAAAAGCTAAATCTGTTTTATACAAAACTAGCGGAGTTGCCCATGCTTCGCTACGGTGTCTATAAATTTTAGGTGATTCGAATTGATTAATTTAGATTTATATATAGTTAAGCAATAACTACTCGGCCAAATTTAATTGCTCAATCGAAGCAACTAAAACCACCAACCACTCAGCTAAAACTAACTTATCAAATCAACTAATAACTAATCACCCCCAAAGCTAAACTGTATCCTATCGATTCGACTAAAAACCATCAGCCACTCGGCCAAATAAGATAAACCTATCAAATCAATCAGATTCTAATTTACTTTAGCCTTTGTATTGTTAGATAGCTATCAGTAAGTTCAGAAACAATTAAACCTATTAAAAATTCCAACCTCCAACCACTTAAGTAAAATCTATTAAGCCTGCCAAATTAACTAAATATCAATCACTTACCTGAAACTATTGGGCCTATCGAATAAACCAAAAAATAAACCACCACTCAGCAAAAACCAATTATTGTACTTACAAAACAGCCAAAAATTACCAACCCCTTATAAAAACCTATGAAAAAATCGAATTGAATGAATATGAAAATACCCAGCCAAATTGCTATATAAATACCATTAGAAATATATGTTCTAAATCTTCTATAGAACTGATATTTAAATTTATATGATTATATTAAATAATTATACATTAGCATTCCGTTCCCAAACTTTTTAGAATACTTGTGCCAAGTTTGGTGATTTTTGGTTATTTTCTCGAGATAATGCATCTATAAACAAATTACATACTGATTCTTTTGTAAATAAAATTTTAGGATAATTCTTGTTGATACCAAGTTTAACACATATTTGTTTGTGGGCTTAAAGTTTATCTGATAATCTTATGTTTTTTATATTTGTAGACAGTTATCGATAAAATTAAGTAATCAAATTATACTGAATCAATATAAATTTACCAACCATTCAGCCATACCCAATTAAACCTATCGAATTAACTAAACCACTAAACCACTTAGCTAAAACCATTAGATTAAAATCAACCAATCACCAACCGCTTCGTAAACCAATACTAAATGTATCGAAACAACCAAAATCACCAACCACTTACCAAAACCGATTAACTTATCAAATCAACCAATCACTAACTTTATTTAAACCGTTAAGCTTATTAATCAACACAAACTCACCAACCGCTCGACAAAACCATTTAAACTACCGAATCAACCGAATATCAAACTTGTCGGCCGTAACAATATACCGATTTCCATTAAAAACATATAAAATTTTCACTTGTTACATATAAAACTTTTTATTTTACTATGAGAATTAAAAATCGGGCTCGAGGTGCACACGGACCCCCTCCCGTCCACCTATAGCCAAATTTTCAGAGCTCTACATGCCCTATTTTTGGCTGGCATCGCACACACACACAAACACACACGCACACATTTGCTTTTATATATATAGGCTATCTTACAAAAAATTCCAGCAAATGCTCCTATATCAATCACATTCTTTTGTAAAATCACTCAAATCAAACGAATCTAAATAATTAATTATATTTTTTACTAACAGTTTTGGTAATACTGACAATACTTAAAAAATAAACGTTTCAACTCAACCAATTGGAAGTTTGAAATAAGCTCACAAATTACGCAACTATATAATATATTCTATTTTAATTTTAATTTTATTCGAGGTGGGCCGACCTGGGGACGATACCGCACCGATTAGGGAAGTGAAGAAAATGAGAAAGGAGAATAAAACCCGGAAAACCTCCATGCGCGGCGTATGATAGGCCAGGAACTCCATGGACCGCCTTTGCTATTCGCTATATCGGTTCGGGGCATTGGTGCGCAAAACCAACACAGTCAAAATCGTCCCCTACCCAAAGTCCATTACCGGGATCGAACTCGGGAGGCAGTGGCAGAGGGTCCATACTCTACCACTGGGGTATCCTCCCAACTATGCATATATATATAATATATATTTTTTTAGTACTAGATGGCAACTATATAATATATTGATAATCAAAACCTGGAGGAAGAAGTGGTTACATAATAAATCTTAACTAATGTGAAAACACTGCTTGAAAATATGTTAGCTAGACCATCTAGTACTAAAAAAATGTTAGCTATTACATACCTACAATTCTAAGCCCTTCTACTTCTAAACTCCATTTCTTAAAAGATTTTATCACAGAATCAAGTTTAAAGTAAATTACAAGAAGCAAATAATAAAATCAATAGTTTTGCTAATTACAAAGCCATTTCAATTAAAAAACTCCGCGTGCTTAACCCATAATTTATGCCTGAAGATAGAGTTGAAAGCTAAGCCACCTTATTAAAAAATAAGTCAAAATAGAAACTATACCCACTTGTTTCAATGAAGATTAGAGCCTCATTTTCAAGGATTTACGCTCACACTAATTTAATCTTTTCAGGCCTCTTTTCAGGTGTATAAAACTATTCAAAAAGTCCCATTTGCCTTCTCAACAACCAGTTAGGTCAACAACTTTTATTACGCCTCTTTAGCATGAGAAGATCACCCAAGGCGAGTTAGCTTCTATTTTGTCAGTTCCCAGTTTGGCTCAGTAGTCTCTTTATCCCTGAAGCCTATAACACCATCACTTGCCTCCTTTGACAACTATCACAACCTTATACTACTATTAAAAAGAATCATTGGTCAAGATGAACTTACTTTTGCATGTGTTCAAATTTTATTACACATAAGACTGCATTACTTACAACACCAGCAAAATCAATTAAAGATAGGAGGACAATATCTCATAAATGAAAATCACTCTATCTATTGTGAATGGACCATGCTACCAAACATGCTTAACCTGTTGCCTTACACTCTCATAAATTTTAACAAGCATTCTCAATAGACTCTTTTAGTTTACATTAATTATGCCAAATCTATATATCAATTATTTAGCCAATGTCACCATTTTTTTCTTGGATACTTTCATGTTCACTTGAATTTATTGAAGATGTCAATGGCCAAGACAAAGCTGAGCGCCAAGAGTCAAAAAAGGTCAAGCTACAGGACCTTTTTGAATTAAGGCACACCTTGGACCAACGATGGGCGCAGGACAGATATGCCCAGGTTGGTTCTGAGGAAGTGTGACCTTCCCAGCCATGTGTAACAGCAATAGTTTAAAATGGACATGCTACCAATTAAATTATGCAGTTTGATTTAGCTACTCAGTGAATGGGGTTTGAAACACATTCAATTTATGAAATTTCCAACTTGGATCAGCCTTAACTTCAATCTATCACTTGAGTCCAGCCAATATCAAAATACATTACCTGGTCAGATTGAAGCGTGCACTTATTGGTGAACAAGGGCTTAGTACTATTTTCTCAATTTGATACTTCCATGAGCTGGCTTAAATATGTTTACTCAAGACCAACCTTTCTCATTGGCCATTTTCCTCCTTAATAAAAACCCCTCATTAGTTTACATTTTTCCATGTTAACTTGGGTGAACCTGTGTGTAAACCTATTTGAGGAGGCCTACTGCAGCGTTAGCCTTATGATTTTCACATATTTAACTCTTGTATCTGGTGCACTGCTGGGCAGTTCTGGTTCCCTCCAGTCCATGGCACTCTGGCACTTCATCCCAGATCCCTACTTGAATATGGTCTCCAATTTGGGGGCCACCCAAGTCTTGTTGTGTGTTTGACCTTTATTGACCATGCTTAACACCCTCACTATATGTTACTTTGGCCCAAGCACCCTCTGCGGGGCCATCCTTCCCTTATTACTGATGCTAGTTCCCTGGCATTAGGACTGTGCACTGTGCACCTCCTCGGTGGAAACTAGAGAGTTATAGACACTCTCCTGACAGATACCTCAGCACGGTAACCCCATAATGAACTCAAGCTTTATGTATACCTAATGATTTCTCTCTCCAGAAGAAAAAACCAATACATCTGTCCAATTATTATAACAATACTCTACTTCAATTATTTTTAGGGGGTGATGTTGGACATCTGAGCCTTTACCTCCCCCAGAAAAGTATATTGAGAAGGTGAGTAGTTTATCTTATCCCCAGACAAATTTGTATGAGATTGAGCTACTATATTTCCAATATCTACCATAATGATCTAACCTTAACACATGATACAGTTTTACTTCAGATTAAAATTCATTTGCTGATGAGACTGAAACCCATCACCTTACCCAATGGATCAATACAATGAGAACACGTTGTATATGATTATTTTGGAATACCTTTGATTCCAGAGCTTCTCAATGTAAACAATCAGCGCACAATCAAAAGAAAAATGATGTATCTTCACTTCCACATGTGACACCCCTAAATAACATGGGACATGCGGAAATTTGATAAGAAGTTCTGCACTCTATTAATGCAATTTAGAATCTATCCCTTTAAAAATACTTTTTACATTGAAAAGTATATACACATTCTTACTATATAACATGTAAATAGATGATAACTTACTCTTATTTACATAGTATTTTCCATCCAGAAAGATTCTGCCAGTAGACTTGAAAAAACAACTTTGATCCCTCCACTATTAGACAACTGCAAAGTACTAATATTATCATGTTTTTAATCTTTTGGAATTCTGGTTTACCACCAAGTGAGCAACCAAACTAACCAACATTCCTACAAGAGTATTATTATTACTAATGGATAATTTATTTCTAGAAGTGAGAATATTTCTCTCCTTCAGCCAAAAAATGAATTCACCATAATGTTAAAAAATGTGGAGTATATTATGTCAATTGAGCTGTATATTCTCCATAACATTGTAAATGTTACCAGTAATAAATATTATTCTAACCTACTTAGTCGCTTACCATCACCTTTAATGGATAAGTCACTGCTCAACTACTTTTGTATGATCTTTACTTTACCTGATTAATGGTTGGGCTACAACTAGTTTGGTCATATGGCAAAATAGTCTAATATAAACTTAACTAAATCTTAATCATTTGTTGAAATTTTATTGAGATTTAAGAAACCTATGGAACCATTTGATCTAAGTTTAATGAAAAGTCCCAATTCAGTAAAGATTGATAAATTGTCATGAGAAAAGTAATGAAATAAGGAAGATAAATAAATGGTAAGTCGCAGATTTATTCAATATGGATATTGAGACTATGTAATTCTCAGGTTTGTCTTCTAATTTATCCATTAGCAGCATTCAAAAGTAAGAACAAATAACAAATTTTACTACCAATGTCTTTATAATTTTAATAAATAATAATATCCCATCAAAGTTGAGAAGTGTACTCAACTAGGCAATTTTCTACCTTTAAACCATAATTTAGGACAGAGATTATTGTTAAGCTTCAGCGTTATTGCAACATTTTCTTGAGGTTTCTATAAATTTTTGGATAAAACACATACCTCCAGAGATGGGTATTCAGGAAAGTTTTACTACTATTTTCTGTAACTGGAATACACCTACCAAAGTAAATCATGTACTAGTTTTTAGAGAGTCTGTGTTAGATAACTAACTTCAAAAGTAAGTTGGTAAACTACTTCACCTCTAATTACCCTGGATTTAGAAACATGTTGGCTGTAAGGTACATGAATTGACTTTAGGATATAAAATGGATGACTTAAGAAAATCATTGACCTTATTTGCATGTGCTCTCATGTTACCACAGGTAAAATTTTATTGAAGTCACTAGCCATAAGAATAAACTCTAAACCCATCAGATAATTGTAACTTTTACTTCCCAAAGTATCTTGTCCAGAGCCTCAACTCCTCATAATAGAATATAATGTGTCTATACTATATGTCAAATTTGGTTCTCAAAGCAATCAATCTATGTCAATTTGCGTAGAGATGTAACTTTTTGCAGATTCATAATGATTTTCTAAGGTTTCTGGGCTCTACTTTCAGGTTGGACCAGACAGTCATATCTATAAGACCCCAGGCACCATCTATCAAGCTGGACAGGGTTTTGAATCCTTTTAGGACAAAAAAGCTCTAATCCTAAGGTATTCCTACTCACCCATTTAACTGATCTGAGGCATAACCTGGATAAAGGATGGGTAATGGCAGCCCACCAGTCTAGACTCCCCCACTCCAAAGTCACCTCTTAGGGCCAAAGCTAGTGTTATTTTATGAAACTTCTGATCAACTAGTACAGAGAAATCAACAATTCTGCCACAAATTTATGAGTTTTTGTAATAGTAAGGTTACCAAATCAAAAAGCTCCAAGAATAAGACTCCAAGAGGTGCCCTAGTTATGAAGCAACCCTATCACCTAGGATAAGCTCAGGTAAAATAATCTTTAACAAAAAATTTCCTATAAATCAAAATTTAGAAGGAAAAGAGCGCTGGAGAAAGGCAATAGTATCAATAAGTTCTGAGGCAAACAAAAGGAATGTGATTAATTGAACCTCACTTTTGGTTAATTGATTTATAAGACTAATTTCTTGAGAATAGCGTAGCCATGATCCTAAGAGTTAAGATCCCATGGCTCTGTGCTTCCCCCTCCCAGTATAAGAACCAACTGCCTTCACTTAGTAAATGGTTGGGGTGTTAATTAATTATTTTTTTCTGCCTAAATAAAGACATTAATTGGATAAACATCACTTTTTAACTATGTTTAAGTAATTGAAATGATAAATAGAAACCAATTCCCTAAAATCTTCCATTTTCAAGATCCTCTCTAAGTTCACCTCATCTCACCCCTTGAGACCAGCGGTGCCTTGCAGACTGTGGATGCCTTTATGAGTTCTATCATAAATTGAGGGAATCCGGTTCATTCCTTGGAACTTTGGGTTCCTAACATAACAATTCAATCAAATAATATCAATATAGTAGTTGATTCAAGACCTCCTGACCTTAAAAAACTCTACCACCAACACAAGTTTACTCTACTCTTAAAAGTGCTCCTTACCTGCTAGATGCAAAAAATATTGTTAAATTCATATTGCAGGACTTATTAGCTTGGGATGCACAAATTACAACCCTTTGTCTCCCTCACTTATCTGGAAGCTGACAAAATTTTGAGACACCCCTAGTTTTCTCATGTTAGGACATAGCCGGGTAATGAAATTTGACAACAAAGGGAAAAGAACGAAAATAGTAGTGAATTCCTCTGAGAAGGGGATGAAATCCGCGCTCATGACTATTGCACTATATGCCTATACAAGAGCAAAAAGTGTCGCAGAGTACAAAAACATTGATTCAGACACTCAGAACATGGAACTAGGATGCCATAATGAGGCCTACTCTACCCTTCAGGGCCTGAAGAATCCATAATGGTTCATTTGGACCAGTATCACTCTGAGGATTCTTCTTACTGCCACGATCTTTCAAATAGCCCTCTGAAAATGATTGCAATTCCCATAAATTAATAGCTCCTGCTATCAACGCCTATCACAACTCACTTATTTATCAAATAAAAGAAAATTATCATGTGGATTCAGTTTATGGGGATCTAAAATGTGCGACTCTTATCAGACCCTGAAGATCCTATAATCCTCTCCTTTATTTTATTCTCAGGCAACAGCAATTCCCACTCATTTCATCATTAGATACATTACAAATAGGAAGAGATCTAAGAATAAGAAATCAATCTCTACACTTTGTTTCCTCAGTGAATTAAATAAACTTGACCATGTATATCTTAATATTTATTAATATTGCGGAAGGCAGCCCCCTTGGGTTGGGACCATCTAGTACTAAAAAAATATTGCGGAAGGCAGCATAAGGTAACAGTAACTGCTCTAGTCAACATAGGTGTTATGGGGAATTACAATGAGAATAAAAATTGTACAAGCTTTAGATCTTAAGGTCGCCCCATGTTCTTCTGATATGGGGGATTCTTGGACTCCCATGCTAAAATGGCTCCATCCAAACCTCTGCATTTTTTGGCTCATGAGTATTAGTCTATGACAAACTTTCAGAAAATTCAAAGATGTTGTATCCAGTAATTTTGGGATAGGATGATGGAGCCAACAGTCAGTAAGTATTGACTTGGAGAGGAACACATAAGATATTACCACTGACTCTCTCTGGTGAAAATTTCCTCTTTCCCACTTTGAAATAAATGTAATGCAGTGAAAGCAACAATGGAATACTCTTTACTGATATATTGCCATAGATGCTAACTTTGCCTCTTATTCTCAGACCATTCAAGCCAGTTTTTGATGTGGACGGTGAAAATAATTTGACAAGTCACTCAGAATTTGATCTGAGGTTCCAATTAATGGTAGACCTCATTAAAATCAGCCAAACCATATATCATACACAGGATGAGTAGGACCATGGGGTAAAGACTTTGATTGATGACATGATGAAGAAGGGGTGGATGGCTAAGAAAATTTCTCTTGTGTCCTCTACTGTGGTCTTCGCACAGAAGCCTCATGGCAATTGAGAATATGCGTGGATTAAAGCTACTTGAATAATGTGACATTCACTGACCCATAACCTTTACCCTTGGAGGCAGCAAGTCACAAGCAATTGCAAAATCAAAGTATTCTTTAAACTTGACCTGGTGAACTCTTTCCATCAGGTGAAAGTTAAGTCAGGCCAGGAACGACTGATGGAAATTTACACTCAGTATGGAACTTAAAGATTTAAGTTATGCCCTTTGGCTGTTAAATAAAATGAAGCGCAGAAGGTTTCTATGGATAACGCAATAGCCAAAGGCTACAAAAAAAGTTTGTAGTGGCCAAGAAGAAGGAAGCAACGTCTGAGGTTATCTTCAGTATGTTTCCACATAGGGGTTTGAGTTAAAACGCACAACAAACTAACCCAACTCATCAAGGGAAGGATCACTAAGAGCTGATAAAGTTTGGGCAAGAAGTAAGGTAGATTTTGGAAAATTAAGAAGTGGCGGACTCAGCAAAGTAGCTGCGGTGCAGGTGCTAGTTTTCACCCAACAGAAGGGTCAGACCTGAGCCTAAAACTAAGGCCGGTATTCACAATAAGGTTTAACCACTGTTTTATAATTAAAAGTCCTTTAGCCAGGGGAAGACTTAGGCATAATATATTCAAAACTTTTTTGAAGTAGCTGAATATTTGAGAAAAGCAAAAACCTTTCACAACTTTGATACCAACATAAAGGTGGAGTTTTCAATAGACCAAACCAATCATCAAAACCATATGAGCTAAAAAGTTTTTTTTAACAAAATGAAAATTTCCAAACTTTTCCAAATTTTGTTTACTTTGTACCTGGTGATTTTCCAGATTTTTGAGTCATTTTTCTCCTGATTTTCAGCCATTTTGGAACTATTAGCTCTAGGATTGACTGTCAAAGCAAGAACTGATTTAGTAAATATTCTTATAGAGGTCACTAGTGTCTCTCAAGGGTTCTGGCCTTACTTCCAGTGGGTTCAGATACTTAGCCTTGGAAGGGTAGCCTACCCCAGTTAAAAATTTCACTAACTGTGACTTCACCCTTCACTCTAAATAGGGTTCCACTCCACCTGAAGGGAAATTGGCCAAGGCAAAGTCCTTGTGGGGGTGGTAGCCTTATTGGAAGCTAAATAGGCTTAAGGAGCAGACCTAAAGCGTTAAGGAATCTTTTATTAAAGTTTGAAGATCAGTTCCTGAGCGCATGCAAAGTCTTTATGAGATAACCAGCTGTTCTCATTTCATCATAGCTTTTTAGGACACCAAATACTTGAGACAATTTCACATTATACGAGATGTGAGGATAGTATCAATTTCATAATGTGGCTACCATCTTCAAATAATGACTCAGGGAGTTAGCATAGGGCTCTCAAAGGGTCAGAATGAGGCACTTGTAGAAGATTCTAAACACTATGTTTGAAGGGGGCAGATCAACTAGATAAGTTGACGGGCTGACCTTCCTGATAATCTTGAAGGGTCCAATATGCTTGAGGACTAACTTACATAAGGGCTTCTTCAAGTGCAGATTCTTAACATTGACCATGGCCAAGTCGCCTGGATTGTACTCAGGATCCTTTCAGCACTTGCGATCAGCATATGCTTTTTAGATCATCAAGCGTTAACTAGATAATCTTTTACTACATGGCATATGACTCTGAACTCAATGGAGCATAAATTAGCAGCAACAACTGTGGACTCTATCCATGGACTCAGGTTGAAGCTGGGATTATAACCGTAGTTTGCAAAAAAGGAGAAGGAATTGTTGAGGTATGAGTTAGGATATCATAGTCAAATTGCACCAGCGGCAGGTGAGAGGACTAACTTTTATGTTCTTCATTATAATAGCAAAGCAAGAATTGCTTTAAACCTTAGGCCACCATCTCTGTCTTACATCCAACTGATGGTGAAAGAATGTGAAGCAGCAGGGGTGGATATTTAAGATGGACATTAAGGCTTCCCAGAACTGGGAAGTAAATTGAGGGTTGCAATCACTTATAATTTCCTTTGAGATGCCAAGTAGGCAGAAGATTTGGTCCACAAAGAGGCGGGCAGTCTGAACAGAAGTGATGGTAGTATTTCATGGGATAAAGTAAACCATATTAATAAAACGGCCCTTTACAACCATCACCACATCACAACCTTGAGACAATGGGAGTTCCACGATAAATTTGAAGGGTACAAGTGTCCAAGGTACCTCAGCGGTTTTAAGCAAGAAAAGTAAGCCAGTGATCTTTAACAGCTAGGGTTTGACTGATTGCACTTCAAACAGGACTTCGTGAATTAAATACATCAGTAGCAGGCCATTCCAACCGTAGGAACATTGTCTAACTCAGCGTCTTGTCCTTGCCAGGTTGGCCAGCAGTGGGGGGTCATGGACTTTGCGGATCACTTTCTTTCTCAAGTTCCAGGGGTACCAACCATTTGCCTTGATTAAGAATGAACCAATCAAGCATCTGGTAACCTTTGTCCAGGGGTTCTCCATTTCTATAGTAAGCTTGCTTAATCTTAATGTAGTCTGCTGACAGGGGATGAGACAGCCTAGTTTGGACAGGGTGAAAGTTTCTCCTTGCAGGGGCTCCATTGCAAGTAAAGGGGGGTATTGGAAAGTAAACTTTTTTTTCACCTGTTCTGATTTAATCAACACTTGTCTATTTTAATCTTATCTGATCGCTTGGTTGACGTCAAAGTTCAAAGATGGGCTCAAATATGTAAATTAGCAGAGAGGTCATAAAAACAAAAAAGTTGGGGCGAACATATACTACTTTATTGAGTAAGAAAGCGTCATAATTTTTAGGGCGTGTAGGGACATGGTTACTCAAGGACCTTTGCAGCCTCATACAATCAGGACTTTCACTGACTTCCAGATCAACCGCCTGGTTAGCACCCTCAATGTGCTGCATCTTCCTCGTGACCACAGCAGTAGGGGTTTTGCCTCTCACAATTTAGGAAGTGGGTATGGGATTACTGAAGGTGTTTTCATCAATTCTCATACACATGATGATTCCTGATCAAAGCTAGTATCAGCGCCTTCAAGTCATGGTACTATTCATTCTGGTTTGAGAGATTATCTGCTAAGGTCAATCTGGGAGCAGGGATTTCAACTCACTTATCATCTTAAATACTTATAAAGCCTCCCTCAAGATCATGCCAGAGGGGTTATTGGGCTGAATGAATTAACCATGTATTCAATTCATCACTGTCCCTGATTGATGTCAGCAATATAGTACTCCGAGCTCACCTTATGAATGACCTTATAAGGTCCAGAGAAAAGAATATAATGCTTATGCTGTCGACCTCTAAGTTAATGGCGATGAAAAAAGTCACCTAATTGAAAAAATGGAAGGAGGGTTGGTCAAAATTGAATCGGGATGTCTCTCTTTCTGTGGTAATGACAATGCCTTTTGTGGTTAAGGCTTGAAGACAGAAAATTTCATTGGCTAAGGCCCTCATGGTTAAATCATAGTTCTCAGGTGTGAAGGTCTCAAGCAATGACTGAACATTACTTGGTAGCTAGAGAGCAAGCTAGTATAGAGTTTTTAAAGGGGGATATCTTAATGAATCAATGGTAGCTTATTCTTTAATCAAGCAAAGACTGGGAAGATGATGATTCCAGTGAGCAGGATTAGAGGCAACAATCAAACACAAATTAGAGACAAGGGTTCCATTAGCACTTTCCACTGCTACATTAGTCAATGGGTTGTAAGGGGCGGTGAAACTCTAGTCAGTACCAAAAAGCAAAGTAAGTCCTTGGACTACTTGCAAGGTGAAATATAACCCATTATGTGAAAGTAAGGTTTGTATATCCAAGCTGGGTGAAAAAAGATTGTTTACGGAAGAGAGCTGTAACTTTTGCAGTGGCAGCAGAAACCAAAATCGCTTCAACCCATTTAGTTAGATGGATTTCGGCTAGGATGATATATTTATGGCTGTGCAATCTAGTGGGAAGAGGGCCTATCACATCAATGCTAGTGACATTAGAGGGTCCCGTCGGGGCGATGACTGAGTGTTGTTATTGAGGACTGTCCTGGTCTTGAGATTAACAAGTTATAAAGGCCTCCAGGACCTCTTGGATGGTCTCCACCATTTGGTCCCAGTAACATCGTTACTTTAACCATTTGTGGGTCATCTTAACTACCCCATGTCCTACATTAGTATGGTCCTCCATGATAGCGTCAGTTTGAGAAGAAGGGCAGACATAAGGGAGCCTTTTCTTGCTGATCCTCCTAAATAGCACCTCATCCTTGATATTAATGTCTCAGGTCAGCTTTTGGAGCTCAGCTTTAGCCTCAGGAGTTTATAACTCCCAGCGTTCATGGCAATCAATTTGATTGTACATTCAGTCTTCCTTAGGGGTCAAAGCAGCCAGAAATTGCATCCTAGAGAGGCCATCAGCGCTCTAGCAGATCACGCCCAAATGGTGAACAATGGTGAAAATTATAACTCTGCATCCTTAAGGTTCATATGGATAAACGGCTATCCAGGTCCTTCATCTTCTGGAGCCACCAGTTAAAGTAATGATCAGTGATGATGGTAAAGTAGGCGCCGTAAAGATAGGGCCAAAATTATTTGACCGCTAGCAAGACAAACAGGCATTATAGCTTGGTAATGCTATAGTTCTGTTCAGCCTTACTAAGAGTCTTGCTAAAATAGGTCACTGGGTGGTTGACCTGATTTTTGTCATGCTGGCTAGGATGGCCCTGACAGTGACATTACTTGCATGCGTGAACAGCAAGTATGGTTGATCAAAACGTGGATGGACAAATAAGAGTTTAGTACAAAGAGCGGTCCTCAATTCATTAAAGGCCTGTTTTTGTTCCAGCTGCCACTCAAAAGCACATTCTTCTACTGGAGGTAAAATAGGGTTCAGCCAGGTCAGCAAACTGAGGGATGAACTGACAACAATAGCTCACCATGGAAAGGAATACCTGGTTATCCCTTAGACTCTAGGGCGTTACATCTTTTCAATTACGTCAGCTTTGTCCAGAATGGGCTGGATGCCATCTTTTGACACATTATGTCTGAGGAATTCTATTTCAGACTGGAAAAAGGACCACTTCAAAGGTTTGAGCTTTATTGAAGCCTTCCTATGATGATTGAAGTCTTCCCAAATGTTCTTCACATGACCAATGAAATTTGCATAAAGACAGTGATGTTATTAAGGCATACAAGGACACATGATAACTATAATTCCCTAAGATCCTGTACATGGCGCGTAGGAAAGTGACTGGCGCGTTACAAAGGCCATGGGGCATCTTCTTGGGTTCAAATATTCCTTTGTTAGCTATGAGCGTGCACTCGGCTCAGTCTTCTGGGGCGAGCTCCAATTGCCAATATCTTCTGGAAAGTTCCATTGCTGAAAATTATGATGATCCAATGAGCAGGCAGGGAGAGTATTAAATTCAGGGAAAATGATAATTGTCTTTTTTGATTGAACTGAGCCGGCAGTAGTCCTTCACCTCTTGATGACTGCCATACTTCTTTTGAACTAATATGAGGGGAGGCCCAAGGCTGCGCAGACACCAATAAACCAGCTTCAAAGTTGTTTGATTCTACTGCCACCTAAGCCTCTTCAACCTTAATCTTTTTAGTAAGGTAAAGACCAAAATGGGGATTATATCCAGTCTCCACATGATGTAAAACCCTACTCATTTTTTCTAAAATTATAATTGAGGCCAAAAAAGGTTAGAGTACCCCTCCAATAAGTCTTGAACCTGGCGCTGTTGTTCCCCGGTGAGCTCCTTTCTAATAAAGGTGCTGACTAGAGCTACTGATGGGGCGTCCACAAACAAAAATCTCTCAGACTTCCAAAACTGCGGACATTATTGACAGCCTCTACTGTTAGAAGGAGATCATATGTGGCAGGACTATTTGGTCTCACTACCCTAGGTTTGTCAGTAAGGTTAGCCAACAACATTGATATGGATACAGAATAAGCGGGATCTAGAATCCCCAGACAGGTTATGAACTCTTTGGCGGACAGGTTATCTAGGGTTCAGATCTCCAGCAGGTATCCAGAGGGAATGTTAACATGAACATTATTATTAACAATAACTTGGGACTTCGGAGGTATAGTGGTCGTCCTAGGTAAATAGATTGGCATGCCTTCATGGCCATCAACGGTAGGTGGGGGCAACTGTTTCTGAGAGCCCCTTATGTGATACAAGAGCTGACTAATTTGACTCTCAATCTTTATAAGTAACCCAAGCCTTAACCTCCACTATGGGGTCACGTGAGGTTTCAAAGAATAGGGGAACTTGTTGCCCCCAGTAGGGATAGAAATCTTTCAACATAATGTACTACAGCGGAGTAGTCTCAGAAGATTTGAGTTCTGAGAAGAAGTATATAGCTCAGGTTATCCAGTGCAATGGCGGGGGTATTTACAAAAAGATTCCCAAATCAGATAGGTAGGGAATAATAGGCCCCTATGAATTGTGTAAACTGGGGGCAAGCTATGCTATAATTCATGTAATTCAGCAAGGTCAGGGTGAGCTTGATATAAATCATCGATTTGGACAAAATAAAAGATACATGGGAACCACTGTCAAGGATGCTGAGAACTAAAAGTTTATTGATTTGAACAATGATGCAGGTAACCAGACTTCCAAACTGTGGAGGTAGCACGAGAAACATGGGAGTCATTGAGAGAAGAGTAAGCATTATCAATGTTTTTATTATCAAAAAAGTATCAAAACTTCTTCTTCAGGTATGATAGCTTGAAGTTAGTTAGAGGTCGTGGATGATTCTTAAGGCGTGGTATGGATGGCAGCATGGAGCGCCAATACTTCATGCTGAAGGCTCTTTTCTAGAACCTTAGAAAGTTGTTTCCAGCATGTCTTGGCACGGTGTTGTAAGACATTACAACAAGTGCATTGGGGAAAGGATTCTTCTGGTTTTAGACCACATGGACTTGAGGACAGTTGGAGGAGACAGAGGCTGTGGTATTAGGATGCAGTTTTAACACAGAGATCTCATTAAGCGCTTCCTTAATTTCCTGAATACAAGTAAAACATTCTTCTGGCTGATCAAGTGCATCTGAACCTCAGGATAGGACCTTAGAGTGGAGATGACAGCGGTAATGGCATCTAAGGTACTGCAATTTGTGGTCACTAAGGGTTGCGTTTAGGCGTAGAAATGACTGGAGAACTCCACAGGGCTCTCCTCTATATTCAGGCGGATGCCCATAAACGCTTGTTTTTAATTGAAAAGGGTCTGCCGAAATCTTGTACTACTAAGGTCCAGACCTGTTCCCAGGTGTGAAATTCTTTTAGATGGGGAGTCATAATCTCTGATTTTGGCTATTAAAGCAGCAGTGGATATGCTTTAATTTTTGACAGTTAGTGGCCTCTTCCATGGAGTTCTCACAGACATACAAGAAAGAAAAATACTTTCTAGGATGGGGGTGAACTTCTCCTTAGAACTAATTTTACATTTTTTACAAGAGGTGAGGAGAGAGTATTAACACCAGGAATTGGTGCAGGCTCTGAAATATCAGTTTCTGCATAGTTGCGGGGGTCTGCTGATCCAACCATCATCTTAGACACTCGAGATCCTCTTGGATATTGTCCCAGTTTCAGTTCAGGCAAAAGATGAAAGCTTGTGAGCAACCTGCTCTTTTTAGTGCTTGGATATCAGCGCTCTGAAGAGGAAGCTGACTTTCTAAGTTGTTCAAACAGGCGTTTAACCCTCAGAAGGTTTGTTTGAGATTTGAAATGTGACTATCAATCAGAATGGTGAAGACGCTAAAAATATACATTTCATCAGACAATGCTTCAATAGAGACCCTAAGGTTGAGGGGGACTCCATCTACTTGGAGTTTACATCCTTTTGTCACATTATAGATATTATCTTTTAAGGCGGCTAGGGATGCCAAGTTGTCCTTTTTCCATGGGTCATCAGGCCGCCAGGATTAGGCACTGCGGGGCTAGAGGGCTCTTGAGGCCCATGGGATCCTTCAGGCCTTTGGGAACCTTACATCCTTTCAGGACCTTCCAGTCATAGGCCCTCAGGGCCTTCACTTCTGGAGGCGAAGTCACGAGATGCCAGCTCCTGATAGCGTTGCTGAATTTCTGTACTAGACCTTCAACTTGGTGGAGGTGTTGGTTTTAAGAAGATTTAAGGAGTTGTACATACTGACAAAGCTGATCTTTGAGGTAGCCTGAAAGTCCACTATTCGTCACCAAGAGCTGTTTTGGGCTTTGTTGACTAATTTTTAGTTATTAAGATGAAATATCAATTGTTATGGATGAAGGAAGAGGCTGCGTTGTAGAAATCAACAACATGGGAGTGTAAAGTTTGGGTAAACCCTACTTGGCAGGAGATTTCATGATGATGCAACCTGAAAGCTGTAGAAGGTGATGAATGGCAGGATGGCAAAATTACAAGATAGCGCTCAGTCCCTGTTGGGCATCGCCCTTTAATGGGTGAAGCCATAACTAGGGGTCATGACTCGCCAATATTAAATTATTAGCGAATTTCAGATTTGCTCCCTATTAAGTTGGGTTGAGCTAATTAAAAGTGTCAGGGATCAATCCCAATGATTATTATTAATATTTTGAGTGATTTAACCCTCCAAAATCTTATTGATCAATCCTGATGATGGTTCATGTTTAACAATTACTGAAGACTAAAAGTTGAGGATAATTGATCCCTTTATATTATTAGTAGTTCAAAATTAATATTCCTAGGTTCAAATCCCTTTGAATTATCATCAATTGATGCTGAGAGTTTCCCTTGGCTAGGCATTTTATTGCTTAGTATATAATCTCTCACTTGTTATGAAAATATCTCACCTCCATTATTAGCCTTAGAATTTTAACTAATGCAAGGGTTTTCTAATATATCTTACGTTTTTACCCCACTACAACTAATTTAATATCTTATAATTTATTATAACTACTTTTAAATTTAACCTTAAAAATTCATTATCCACTAAGGGTTGAGGTGGTAGACTTGGGGAACTTTGGCCCCCTTTCCCTTGGGAAGGGCGATGGACTGAGCCTCCCACACCTGCCCCCTTATTAGGATTTTAGGCATGCACCATGCAAGCTTTCTAAGCGGCCAAAATCCCAACAGTTCTAAGGTCAGTTCTCTCAATGTTAGTTGGGCTGGGGTATATAGATACCTCATGGTAGAAGGCACTGTGTTGGAAATCAGGTTTTCAATTGGATCGCTGGTGCTTTTAAACCTAATTTTTATAACAGTTAATGGCAGGAGAAGCACGGTTCTCTACTGCTAGGATAAATAAATTCTTGGGGGTTATTTAACCACTTGTTTTTGAACTAATAATAAAATAACTTAAAGGATTATATTTTTTATAGATTTCATATTAGTAACCATCAGGGGGATAAGAAAAGACCCCTCATCATATCGCAGTGCTTACTATTTAGTTATGTCAAGGCTCAAAGTTCAGATTAGGCTATGCATGTCTGAATTAAGAAAGATGGGGATTTGACCTATCAGAGCTCTTGAGACTCACCTTGATGTGATGGTACAGCTGATGCAGGGTGATGGAAGGTAGGATAAATCCGTGAGTGAATTTTAAAATATATTTTACCCAATCATGGGATAGTAAAATATTTGCACCTTGCTGGACACCCTCCAACCCTATAAAAGGGACTGGTCTCAAGGTGCAGGTTAAATTAAATTAGCTGTATGATGGAGAGGTACCTCCAAATGGCTCCCTTGAATCTGCTGACAATATAGAGTAACCTTGTACCCAAACTCGTGCTACTTGCCCAAGTATTAAATAAGGTATTACCACAATTTGAGGAGAACTACTGAGAATTCAGTTAGTCTATTGGCCGGTTATATTGTTATCTTCATACAAAACGCTCTTCCCAAAATATTGGACTTGCAATTGTCTGACTCACTGAAGAGGCACAGGAGCGACTCGAGTGAACTTCCACAAAATAAATTTTATTTAGTATCTGTTGAATAATTTTGTTAAGGTTTTCATACTTAAGTTGGTACTAAGCACTGTAAAAGAAAAGCAGAATGAACTGGAACGCGGCCCAAAACTTTAAGCTTTCAGGCTGTATAAGTGGTACTTTGTACCACGGGGTACAAATTCATCAAGTGAAACTTCTTGAATGATCAGCGGTTTGACTTTCTTGACTGCTATTGTTCTATATTGTTTGTGATAGACATTTTAACTTGAACAGCTCAGAGCCCCATGTAGTGAGTACCACTTTTCTTGGTGTAACAGTCACTTGTCTGAATCAAAGTTTGAAGATGGGCTTGAAACTTTAAATTAGTGGAGAGGTTGAAAAATGAAAAGTTGGGGCGAATATAGACTACTTTATTTTGTTAAAAGTGTCATTAGATATAGATTTTGTAAGAACATATTGCCTCAAGGACCTTCATGCCCCCATACAATCAGGATCTTTTACTGCCTTCTGGATTGACTTCCTGGTTGGCACCCTCATTTTGCTACGTCTTCCTCATGACTGCAGCATTTGGGCACGCCTCTCACAATCTGGAAAGTGGGGACGGGATTCATGAAGGTAGTTCCATCAATTCTCATATGCGTGATGCTTCAAGATTAAATCTAGTTTTGGCGCCTTCATGGAAAGGTTCTATTATTCTGGTTTGAGAGTCAATCTGTCAAGACTCAATCCAGGAGCAGGGATTTTGGCTCTCTTGTCATCTTGAATTCTGACAGGTATTATTGGCGTCAACTGAAGCTGGATCTGGGAAAATACTAGGTTCTGTAATAGGGCATCAGGCAACAGGTTCTGGGTAACTTTAATTAGATGATGCTAGAAGATGAACACAAACGGGAACTCTAGACACTTGGACTGGCAAGGGTCAGCTTTTGGGGAACGGTAATACATTAAAGCCTTGTGGTCAGTGTGGACAGTAAAGGGCCAACTAGAGCCATACAGATGGTAGCGCCATTGCTGTACATCCACAACAAATGCAAGGAGTTCACTGTCATAGAGGACTTAGGTAAGCTGAGCCAGGGACATCTTCTTAGAAAGATAGGCAATGGACGCTCCACTCCGTCTCCCCTTTCTGCAGCATAACTGCTCCCATTGAAAGTTAGAAGCATCAGTTGTGACAAATAAAGATGGCTTGTATCTGCATGTTCTAGGACAGGGCTGTACAAGATTATAGACTTAAGAACGTGGAACGTGGCGTTGCATTCTGTGTCCCATCTTAAACTCTCTTCCATGATGGGGTTAGAGAGGGGCAGCGACTTCAGATAACTGAAAGGGTGAACTTCTTGAGATTTTACAAGTTTAAAGGAAGCTGTACAACTCTGTGAGAGATAAGGGAGTAGCTTAATCGTAAATGGCTGCTTCCTTTTTTAAGGCAATCAAGTTGCCGTGGGAAAGTGATGTTTCTAAAAACTTTATTTTTGGATTGGATTAACTCGCAATTGCTAGATTTAATTATTTTTTTGCTTGCGCTAGACGCTAAATAACAGCTTCAAGGTGGTGGCGTGGGACTCTGCATCTGGGGAGAAGACCAGTATGTCATTCATGTAAGCTATTGTGCAGGATATCATAAGGTCTCTCAGGACAGCGTCAATGAACCTTTGAAAACAAGTGAGTACATTCCTCAAACCAAAAGGCATGACTCTGAACTGGTAGATGCATTTAGCGCGGAAAGCGGTCAAATAATTCTGTAATTACTTAATACAAATCTGGTTGACGGCGTTTAACCACCTAGTTTGCTAAACACTCTAGTCTTATTTACATAGCTGGTGATCTGTTGCTCCAGAGGGAGTGGATTAAGGTCAGGTACTTTATTTTTGTTCATATTGCCATAGTCAACGCAGGAAGAAAGGAGCCATCTGATTTCTCCACAAATAGAAGAGGGAAGCACACATGCAAAGTTTTCTTGAAGATCTTTTCTTAAAGAGCATATCTTTGACCAAAACGTCTAAGGCGGCCTCCTCAATAAAGGATAGGTGGTAGTTGATAGAGGATATCTTGATGAGTTTAACTGTCATCTTGAATTCAAAGTAAAACTTGGTGTGCTCAGGAAGTGGGAGAGCTTAGAGGGGTCAAACATGCCCGCAGAGTTCTTAATACGCTCAGAAAAGATAGGTGTGAGAGCAGAGGAGGCATTTGGTTGAATAGAGGCTAGGCCAATCTTATGGAGAGGCCCCATCCTATGAGTAACGCCGTAGAGCTTTCATAAAGTCAATGGATGGTAGCCATAACTCCTCAAGGGGAACTTTTTTGTGAATAGTTGCATCCGCAAGATATTTAAGGATGTCAAAGTGTCGCCACCAACTTACACCGTAATGATGGTTTTAGATTTTAATTTTTAACTTTTATTTGGGGAAGGCCAACCATGGGATGGACACTTCTGATAAACACCAACTACAAAACACCAAGAAAAATAGGGCACCCCAGAGGAGCTGAGGCTACCTCCTGTTGCCAGTGCGACTGCCAGTGGAAGGTAGATGGAGAGTGACAGGGGAGGCCTGGGCAAAAACTAAACACTAATGAAGGAAAGGGTCCGACTAGAGGAATCAGATGGGGAACCAGGATGACACCAACCGGCGTTAGCAGGATGGAAGGTGGTCAAACATCCAAGCTTAAAAGTGATCCTTGAGGTGGTGATGGAAGTGATGCACAGCTTCACAGAAGGTTGTGGTAGCGCCAGACGCTGCGTCAAGGACAACAGTTTATATTTTCCATAGCGCTATTGTAATGATTAAGGCGTGGAGCGATGGGTGGATAGGGGAGGTCATGGAAAAGGCGAAGTTGTCTCTATAAAGGCTGAAAGCCTGCTCATGCTCCTAGCAAAAGAGGTGAATAACACCTTACCAGATCGCCTGTGATGGTGGAAAATCTTCCAAGTGATGGACTAATGACCCATATTGACCGCACACAATGCATGAAGTTTGAGAAGCATTGGACCACTCCGCAGTGTGGTAAACCTTTATCAAGCATCTACACCAATGGGCGTAAATCTGGGGTTGTAGCAGAGGTTGTGTGTGTTTCACCAAATGTCCTTCTGGATCTCCAGAGTGTACAGGATGTCTAGCTTGTAAAGTAGTCCACACAGCATTTTGGGAGGGACATTAGGGTACCATGTTGTTCAAAACGGCTTGCCCACGGACTTCTTGTTTAGAAACGGGGAGTAGGGCGACCCCTCTGGGCAGTGTGACTACTGATGCTGATTCTTCACTTGGCGCTCCGCATGGAGAGGGGAATATGTTTGAAGCGGGGTGCCGTCCCATGCGGCCTGCGGAAGAGGGATGAGTGGCTAGATAGTTAAGAAGAGACTGGGTATGGGTGGGGTTGTGTAGGCCAAGGGCGCAGGAAAAAATTGGAGCAGTCCGCGCATGACCGGTGCTGGTTGGTAATATGGGGTTGGTGACTGTAGCAATCCAGGTGCCAAGTATTTTGGCGGTGTGGGCCTCAAAGTTGAGCAGGCCCATATCACCACTATGGCAAGGGCCAAACATGACATCCAGGCGCATTGGGGGAGGGCGGCCTAACCAAAGCCACCCTTGAAGGAGGGCATATAAAGAGTTGAGGAAAGAAGGGGAAAGGGCGATGACGTGGGACAAAAACCAGACTTTAGACAGGAGCATAGAGCTTAAAAGCACCACTCAGCCTGGGAGGGTATGCTGGTGGGCTCTTAGGGAAGCAATGTGCTTTGTAACATTGTCAAGGATGTGGTGCCCATTACAAAGAGACATACCCTCCCGCTTCTAGCCACACTCCCAAATGACACACTGAACTAACAGTGGGCCTTGGAACAAAAAGGAGTAAAAGCGGGGCAGTATGGGGCGCTGGTAATCAGTGGCTTGGTAACGGCTGAGGAGAATGATCTCAGTTTTCAGAGGCATTAAGGGAGGCGTTACTGACTCTGGAATAAATTATGGATAGTTTCCTCCAGCGTGCGTGCATCCTGGTTATTAGACATCCCAACCACACAAGATCATCTAATTGTCAGCATACTAACAATTGCTTGGCCTTGTACATGGATACCAGCAAGGCTTGAATTAACATTGTGTAATAGCAGGTCAAGGCTGAAGGTGTACAAGAGTGGACTTAAAGGGTCACCTTAGCGGAGACCCCTTTGAGGGTGAACCACATCAGTGAGGAAAATAGTGCCTCGCACAGCCATTGTGTCAGACTCCATGAGCAACATCACCAAATTTATGAATTAGTGGGGAAGGTGGAATTTGTGGAGGCAGGCTTTGAGGTAATCCTAATTGACCCTAGTATAGGCTCTTTTCTGGTCTAAGAACACAAGCGCCCCAGTAGCCGCGGATTGGCAGACATTAACTATGATGTGTATGTTGTCCCATATAGACCGCTTGGGGATAAAACTGAACTGCTCAGAGGAGATTACTTCAGAAGCAACTTCCCTTAAGCGGTTGGCCATAATTTTAGTAGATAAATTTAGTGTTTGTATTAGTAAGTGATATGGGGCTCCAGTTGGCCAAGTCCAGCTTATCTCTTTCTTATACAGCGTTAGAATGTAGTTCTTCTGGCCTCCAAGAAGGAGACGCGTTTCTAAAAGACACTGTCCATTTAGGCAGGCATCATAGGAGAAATATTTAAAATATTTCTTATAAAACTCATATGGAATCCCATCTGGATCTAGGCATTTCCTGTGCGGTGCACCGCGAACAGCATACCTGAGTTTGTCCTGAATAATTTTTCATCAGCTATGGGCAAAGGGAAACAGTGCAGATATGTGCGCCATTGAGAAAGTCATCAATATTGGCTGGTTCAACTGGTTTAAACTTATACAACTTGGAGTAAAAGCTTTAAACTTTGACTGCCACATCAGCTGAGTTTCTGTGACGGAGTTGCCTGGCCGTCTTACCTGTGTGAAGGCCAATCTCTGTCACAGCGAAAAGAATATATGGGAAAAGTAGGCGGAGCATGTGTCCCCCACCATTATATTTTTTGTCTTGAACTGAGCACAAACGCGGTGCTTGTGTCGTCTTACCAGTGCTTTTAGAAGAGCAGACACTTCTGCCCACTTATGACCCAAAGCTTGGCTGTACCCTGCAGCAAGGAAATTAGTCTCCAGGTGGTCCACTTCTTCCTAGCATAGCTTGGTGACCACCAAGGCAGCCCAAGAGTAACATGATGATATGTGGCGTGCCTGAAGGATATTGTTTGCTTTGAAGGTTGTCCAGGTAGAGAGTGGATCAGCACAGAATGGTGTGGCGAACTCTGGTGCTAAAGTTTCAGTGTCCACCCACACTAAAAAATGGGCGACATGGTTTTGGATGGCCAAAGTTTGCATCACTTTGGCGCCTGTGCCACTGGGCTTGATAAAGTGAAGGAAATTGAAACCAACCTGTGGTTGGAGAAATTGATTTTTGTTGTTGTATAGCGCACAATCTGGGGAAAAGTTCAACGGGGCAAAAATAAGGCCAATGTGGGACATAGAACTCAGCTGACCTTTGTGCATATGGGGACGGGTCATGTTGGGTAACAACGGTGCATGATGAGGCAGAGTATCAAAAAACCCCAAAGTGGCCTTTAGAATGTGGATTTTAACGTGCCCCTGCAGGGGAGTAGGCGTTGAAGGCCAGCAGGCAGTGGCTGGGTTAGACCAGCAGTTCAGGTCACCCACCAAAAAGGGATATATGGAAGTGAGAGGGAAGTTAGGGCTGAGAAAATCCCAGCGAGATCACACACAGGTCGGGGTGTGAATATTAACTATAGCATGCACTTCATCATCCCATGAAAATGACATGACCAGCACATGACTATTGAGATATGAAATTTTAGAAAAAAAATTTAAATCTATGGGTTGCATGTATAAGCACCCCACAGTGCGGTGACCAAAAAGAAAGGGAGGGGAGGAGCATGGTTGCCCATGTGCCCTCAGCACCACGTAAAAGTGGGTTTCCTGAATTGGCAGGATGTCCACCAATAAATTATTTTAAAAAATGATGTTTTCTATCCAGGTCAGGCGAGGCCTTGAGTTCAGAGATGTTTAACGCCCCTATTGTGAAGGAGACCCCCATCGCATCTTAGATGCAATGGGAAGGGCCCCATTCTCTTCCTCCGCTTCTTTTGCAGCACGCTTCTCTATGGTACCACATGTGCTTTGTGCTTCAGATTAAGTGTCCTTAAGGGTATCTCTTGCTTTTTTGGAGGATCAGTTTTAATCTTTTTTTTGCTTTGGGTCAACTATTTGTTTTGTGGGCTCCTGCAGTGCATCATTGAAGGTCAACGAAAACTTGTGGATGGTTGGGTTGGGGGATTCGGTTTTGACAGTGCATAGTAACTTTGTGTGGGTGAATCTGACTTGAACGTCTGGTCCACAGGTTGTTGGTCCAATATGATTGATGAGCGGATTCTTTTGCTGCTTCAGCTGTGAATGACTCAATGTCAGCTTGGGTCTGGGCAGGTGGGATCATGAACACTGCTAAAACCGCTGCCTTGGCTTCTGCTTGACGTGCCTGCTTGGACTTTTTGCACTCTTGTGGGGACAGAGGTTTTACCTGAATGTAACACCCCTGCCATCCCCACAGGAAGTCGGTATTTGTGTCAATGACCAGTTTGTAATGGGAGTTGGCACTTACTATTGCATTGGGGAGGATTTCGTTTTGACTGATGCCCTCTCTGGAAGGGCATGTGTGCTCCTTATGGCCAAAAAAATGACAAAAGGTGCAGATAGGGTAGCGCTATCCACGGTAATGTGGAACGTGTGGGATTTCTGCCCAACAATATTTAATACAGTGGTGTGGGGAATTTTGTTTAAGTCTTCCATGATGACCGCAGATGGAGTAATCACTGAAACTGCTTTGTTTTTGAAAAGCTCAGGCATAAGTGTGAAGTGCTGAATTTCAAAAGAGTGAAGAGCCCCTATAGCTTCTAAGCCCTACTAAGAGGTGGTGCTTCAGCACAGCACGCTTCATTGTTGTGGGGAGGAAGTCAAACGTGACAAATACTTATTTGGATTTAGTCCAATGCATGTGGTTTGTTTTTTTCCACCCCATTGACCATATGGGTGATTAAACACCACGCGCACCTGTGCAGCATCATCTGCTACTTGCGTGGGATTCAAACCCAAGATCAAACCATCCATGGGTCATAGAGTGCGGTGCAACATATACAGTGGCTGGGAAGTGTTCAAGAACATCACCACAAAACTTTTCTCAAAGTGTAATTAAGTTAATGTCCAGAAAAACTCAAACCTGTGCTCTACTGATGACAGGGGCTAGGAAGGCAGAGTTTTGATGAACTGGTTGAATTTTGCTTTCCAGACTAAAATCTCTAACGAAATATTCACCACTGTTTTATTTGTTTTATCTTGGCCACTAGTGTCACTGAGGCATTTATAAACTTCAGACTGTGCAAATACCACCCTGTGCCCTTTACTATGCTCACCCAACCTTTACCTGATGTTGGGTGCACACTCATTTCCTCATGTTGATCATCAAACTTATTTAGGCTTAAATTGAACCAGTTGCAATTAGTGATTGTAACAAGAAAGAAAAGTTTTACATAGAATAATGGTGTGAAGGAGGTTTTTAATCAAGGAGAAGATCTCTACATAGTGTCAATTGCCTGTGATGAAGGGAACAGGGGACGTTACTATTTAGCTGGGGATAGCTAAGACGCCCATCCCTTTAAAAGTAACCTACCCTTAAGACAGGTCTAGGTATTCGTGAGCCCTAAGAAAATGAATATTTCAATAGCACTAGTCTCTACCAAGACGAGAGCTTAGAATTTTATTTCAGAGCAAAGAAAGTAACCATGAACAAGAAGTACGCAGATGAATATTTATTTTAGAGGAGCCAAATGACTATAAGAAAACTCCAAGCCCAGCAGAGGAGAGTAGATGAGAGCATCTCTAGAGGAGTCAACGGAGTATGACTTCACATTGCTAGTGAGTTGCCCACGGGACTTGAATATAGTGAAATAATTTAATACTATGTTCTCAGAAGGAGGAAGACCCTATTTGCAGGCAACTATTCCAGTGAGGGCAACAAGACTTCTGGAATGGTCAGCCAAAGAGAGTTTGTCTACAATTATTTTTTCGTGGATACCCACCTGATTCTGGATGGGTTCAGCCGAGGAAGGTAACTCTGGGGTAATAGGAAAGAGCTGCTATAAATGGCTAAAAGAGATGATAGGTTGTGCTGAGAGTATAGATTCTAAAATGGCAGCAGAAGGTCCAGAGCTAGAGAAAAATGAATGTTCTGAATCAAATGAAATGGACATACTACCCATCTTCTTCGGAGGACATAAGCAAAAGTATGTTATAATTTTGGCCAGTATCATTAGGATCTGCCATATTGTTTGCACAGGTCAAACCCACTAAACAACAGATAGACGACAAGGGGATCATCAGTCCTTCAGACAAACTTGAAAGTACTAAAAAATAAGAGCAATTGCCCCAACGACTCTTTTTTTTATTTTAATAAATACAACAACCTTTCGCTGTTCCATTCTCTTTCTACTATTAACAACCCTCTTTTCTTAATCTCCAATCTCGCTTATATACATCAGCTTCAGATGATACCACTCTCATAGCTTGGATTATTCTATACCACCAATTCTCCTTGTTTTGGCTTGTTACTCTTCACCTCCCTATCGCCCTAATTTGAGGCGATCTAATTTGTATTCGTCAGATGTTGACATCAACTTATTGCCTTATCACTTTAATTTACGGCTATACAATAATAACCTGTTATACCCATATATTGCCTCATCTCAAGGCACTCAAATAATTGTAACTGAAACTATGGTCCGCGGATTCTTCCCAATCCACCCTAGCTGTTTTGGGCTTATTGTCCAGTCATATCGGAATCACAACATTACCCCCCTTGACTGGACAATAAGGCTCCTATTGCTTATATGGTCAGAATAACTTTGCATGCGCTTAGCAAATGATCTGACTGCTTTTGGGGTCCTTGATAGTATAAGCATCAACCCCAGTTTTTTCTATGATTTTAATGGACCAATCCAAATACTGGCCAACTTTATTTTCCACCCAAACCCATGTTGATCATGGAAGAGAACCATATCGCCTTCTTTGAACTGCGCCAACCCAATATGACGCACCTGAAGGCAGCCTGATTTTTGATCTTCTTGGCTAAGCTGAAGGAATATGCTTCAGTTTGAAATTTTATCAAAGTGTTCGCAAGGTTAGTCAAATATCAGTGGGGTTCCATTCTGCCAGTGTCTTCTACACACGAATAAAGTAATTCTGGAAGAGCCAGGTGTCGCCTGTATAGTAGTTGGAAGGGGCTCTTCCCCGTGGCGGAATAGTAACTAATATTATGGCCAAATATGGCAGTGGAAAGGAGGGAACTCCAATTGGATGGTCAATCCATTACTAATTTCCGTATTATGTTCACCAAGGTCCATTCACTCGTTTAAACATTCCATTAAACTCTAGGTGATATGGAGTCATCAGAACCCCGCAGATGCCCATAAGCCCATCCAGTTTAGGGAGGATGTGTGAGTTGAAGTTGGTTCAATATTGGTAAGAATGAACTGAGGGCAGCCATGTAGCTGGATAATACATTCCACTATGAACTTAGCCACTGTGACCACCCCTAAATCCCGTATCACCCATGCTTCAACCCACCCAGTCAAGTGGTCAATAGCCATCAGAATGTACTTGCACTGGTTAGCTCCTGTTGGCAGAGGGCTGATGACATCAAGGGAAACTGTATGCCAAGCAAATTGTGGTTTCACTAACTGGTACAAAGTCAAACAGCGGAATGACTTCTCCACTTGTCACTGGTGGCAACAGGAAATGGTTTTGAGAACATCAAAGCTCATGCTTTCCCGCTAGTACTGAGGGCGCGACAACTCCATTGTCTTGCACAAACCACCATGTCTGACTGCCTTGTGGGAACTCATAATAATACTCAGCCATGCTGAGGGTCATGGAAAATCCACCATATAATTGCTGATCCAGTTGTAAATTTCCCATTCCGTTGGAAGGTAAACGTTCACATCTCATTTAACACTCTGATCACTTGGGGAAGTTCATCGTCATATTTTCCACTGAGCATCTTATTGTAAATCACATCACTAAGAACTGCCATCACGGCAATTGTTGGCAATTGATATAAACAGTCAGCGTTCTGATGCTTTACTCCTGGGTGGTGAAGGATCCTAAAAATCATAAGCCTGAAGCTTAAGAGCCCATCAATCCAAACGCCCTTCAGGCTCTTTGAGGTTCTGCAACCAGCGTAACGATGCATGATCTGCCACAAATTTGAACTTTACACCATGCAAGTAGACACTAAATTGCTTATACGCGTAGATCACCTCTAAGCACTCACACTCAGTTTGGTATAATTATGCTCATGACAGTTCAAACTTTGACTGCTATATGCAACATAATGCTCCTCTCCCTCGTCATCTTTCTGAGAAAGTACCTCCCCAACTGCAGAAAGGGATGCATACATTTGAATGATAAACTCCCTATCAAAGCTTGGATAGTGTAACAATGGCACACTGATCAGTGCCATCTGAAGTGTATCAAAGGTGTATTGACAACGTTTCATCCATTTGAACACAGCATCCTTTTTTATCAACTTAAATTGTGGCCCCCCAATACAGCTAAAGTTAGGGATGAAGCGCCAGTAGTAACTTACCATTCCCAAAAATACCTGTATGTCACATTTGCTATTAGGTGTACTCTTTTTGCGGATGGCCTCCACCTTAGCCAGCTGTGGTTGCAGCCCCTTAGAGTCTACCACAAACCCCAGGTATTCCAACTGACCTTTGAAAAAGCTACATTTTCAAGGCTTAATTTTAATGATTGCCTCAGTGAGCTGGCGGAATATTGCTTCTAGATGCTCAAGGTGCTCCAAAAAGGTTTAAGAGAAAGCATGGATATTGTTGAGGTATACAAGGATGCACAACAGCTTCAGGTCACCAAGGATAGTATTCATGGTCCGTTGAAACGTAGCTGGGACGTTACACAGCCCTTGAGGCATCCTAGTCAGTTGAAAAGGCCTTTAGATGTGATTATGGCGCATTTTTCCTGTTCTGCCACAGGTAACTCAATTTGCTAGTAACCTGATATCAAGTCCATCACCGAGAAGTAACGGGCTTCCCCTAACTGATCCAAAGCATTATAAATCTGTGGAAAGGGGTACAAGTCCTTTTTTGTAATACTATTGAGCTTCTAGAAGTCTATTACTACATGGTAGTGCCGTCCTCCTTTTTTACAATCAAAACAGGCAAAGCTCATGGGCTTTTGGATGGTTCAAGCATTCCTTGCTCCAGCAGCTTATCAATTTCCTAATTGACAATGTCTTCCACTGCCCTCAATTGGCAGTTTGATCAAGACTTATAGGAGGATGTTTTCCTGTGTCCAATCGATGGACCACCCCCAAGCACACCCTAAATCATGATCATCAATGGTGAAAATCTCCTAATACTTTTTAAACAAATATATTGCTTGATCTTTTTGTTCTTCCAATAGCCCTATTATACTCTTCCGTGGTACCATTGTCATTATGCCAGCCAGAGGTTTGACTGTCAGGCCAAATTTATCTAACAAACAAAAATCATGAATATGAAGGACTTCCTTGATTGGGGTCAAGTGTAAATATGCCACTTTTTGGGGTCAGTAGATTTGCATTGGTTTGTTCTGGAGATTTGTCAACAAAACCTTAATCTCCCCATGGCCTGGAGGTATAATCCCTGGAGCCACATGAATCTCAAGCCATGTTTGATGATAGGGCCTAATGATTTCCCCATAAAACCCAGCAGGCACTTCCACCTCTAACTTAGTGTCCACGAGAATTTGGTGTCAGGAAGGAATGGATATAGGCTCTGAATCTCGGAGATTTTCCCTTGGTATTAATATATCTGCGTGAGAAGGGGCCAAGTCTTGTTTTTTAGTCAATGATAGTGAACTGGCATCACTCTGTCACTATATGCAAGGTTGATGTGGCTCATGTGCACCATATCCTTTGGCACTCCGCTAGAGGTGAAGTAAATTGGGATCCGCTGTCTCAAAATGGCAAGGGTCTCCTCCATAATATCAACAACAGCCCCAAAATGCCACAGGAAAGCAGTTCCTATTCGCAAGTCATTTTTTCATTTAGAAGCACAATTGCCAGTGCTACTTTGACAATGGACCCAAACAGAAAAGATAGCGCACTGTACGCTCCCTCAGAGATGGTGCTTTCTGCTACAGCAGTCTCATACATCATTCAATGGTCCACGTCCAGTTTTATTGTCAATTTCGCCAACAACTTAGTGGAAAATATGTTGACTGGAAAACCTTTATCTAATATAGAATGAACCCTATTCTTTACTACAAAATTATCACAGTATGTACACTCAAAATAAAAAAGAAAAGTTACTGTTTAATACATGAACATTTATGGGATCTCTTTTTTCAAGAAAACTCATTATCCCCTCACCAACTTTGAGGTATTATTTAACAATGGCGTCTACTGGAAGTGCAACGTTTACTCCTTTCAGAGTTGGCGCATCTGCGGCAGAATCCAGCTTGTCTGAGGAAGCTTGATCAAGAATTTGACAGGTGTACGGCTTCAGTTGCTCCAAAGATCTTTCATCCGCCATGGCCTTAGCCTGAGCATGTGTCACTAAGTTTACTCCTCCAACTGGCTGCTGATATAAAATTCTATCATTGTACTGAGGACTTCTTTGGGATATACTACTATTGATTCAGGACGTTTGGGTTGGGATTGCGGAGGTAGAGGGTCCCAACTATACTCCGCTCCATCTTTTCCCTAGTAGTATTGACCTTGGTGCGCATAGTGAACATGATGATTAGGGCAGAATTCTGACAAGTGGCCAGGGCGACTGCATTCATAGCAACTAACCCATAAGAGCTTTATCCTTGATTTCCATAAGAAGGTTCAGGTCAGAAAGTTTGGGGACGTTTGGCGTAACCAAGGCCAGGATGGTAAATTTAATTTGCTGACGTTCAGCATAACTAAGTCCTGGTCAGTAGTTAGGTTGCTGATGATTTTTGTAACCAGCCCAGGGGTGGTAATTGAACTGTTGAGAATAATTTGGCTGAGGGTTGCTAGGCGGAATGTGAGTCAGATGAATGAGTTTCTCCTAAATAAGAGGGTACATCAGAGGCAGTAGTTTTCTGTTACATATTTTGGTGAGGAAAGTTAGGGGATATGCGACGCAAAAACTGTACAATTTTGAGCAGGGGAACGTCGTCATCCAGAATTGGCAAAATGACATTGTGAAGCTTTCAGTATGGCTTCACTGTGGAGGCCAAGCGATGCACACATCAGCTTTTGCAAGTATTCTGCCCCAATCATCACATGAGCTTCCATTGTAAACTGATCAGCGAGCTCCATGAGAGTCTCGTTATTATAGAATCCAATTGTCAAAAATCCAACCTTCCACTGCGACATCTTTGAGGTGCCCTCAAACAGATGAAGCATGGTAATTTTACATCCCAATAGGGAACAGAGCTTCTTGGGAGGTAATAGGTGACTCGATCAGCACTCCCAACATTCAAGACAGATATCAACAGTTTGGCTTTCCGTCAATTGGATGCACCTTCTTCTGCAAATGAAAACCATTTGAAAAAGCCATGAATATCCCCATTACTATCAAATGGAGGCAGTTTCTCAATATTAACCTCCTCATCCCATTCATGGCTTTTTCGGGCATACTGAGGAATGGGTCAAGATCCAAAGGCGGTTTCTTGATGAGAAACTGGTCCAGAGGAAGTTGGGATGTCCACTGCTTTGGGGGTAGCATGGCCTTCTGCTGTGGGCAGCACCGCCATCACTTGTGGGAATTGGCATTCTGACTTATACTCACATCCAGAGCTACCATCCTGGATGTAGTAGCTCTGGCCAGCGTCATATTCCTCCTTGTATTGTGCCCACTTGTCATCCGTCCTCTTCCCAAAGAAATGACATGGAGGTACTGGTTAATTTCTGCTCTTTCTATTGCAGCCGTTTGGTGGTGTCATCCAAACAATTTGAGTTCCTTGTTTTGTTGTCCCAGAATTTGCATTTGGCTAAACATGCTGTCAAGCTGGTTCATAACAGCATTTTGTTTTTGAAGAAGTTCATCCTGTTTTTTAAGCACTGCGTCTAAGGTGAGTTTGAGTTCCTCATACTCAGCTGGTGCTGCGTTTTGTGAAGATTTCCCAGCAATGCGGGCTTTTTTTGAGACATAGCCAGCGACTGGAGATTCTGAGCTTTTAGTGGTTGATCAATAGCCCCCTGTAGTGAGCAACACTGATAATCAGATGATGACAGTTTAATTAAATTTGAGAGCGGAGGAGGCAAGGCCTGATGGAAACAGTAATTTGCCCAATCAAAGAATGCCAACATGACATCTGCTGAGCGTGTGAATGTAAATGGCAAAGAGAAATGGCACACAGCAAATCAGAGCTGCCAAACCAAATTTACCACAGTGGGAGAATGCCAAGAGCCATGGAGAATTGCAGCTCAGTAAATCAGGAGCTGCCAGCCCAAATTTTACCAAAAGAGGAAATATTAAGAATAGAGAAAAATGGTGTCCTAGCAAATCAGAAGCTTTCAAAAAAGATTTAATAAAATTCAAGCTAAAAGTTTGTGATAAGGACAAAACAAATAACTGAGCTTTAATTTATCCTTAAAGCGCAAAATAAATGTGTAAGTTTCATAACATCTGAGGTACTCAATGGACAGTCTAGAATAGCGAGATGAGAATATTGACTGAGATTCTCAAAGTAAGTTCGTGGATAGCCTTCTGCCTGAAGACTCCACAAGAACAAGCTCTGCCATATCTCCAATTTTTAATACAAAAACAAACTGATAAAGGTCTTAAGGCAACTTCATCTTTAATATAAATAAAAGTTTTAAAAAAATAATAATAAGATTTTTAAAATCATTTATTAAGATTTTGGGGAAGTACTATGGATTATGAATGGAAAATGAACTATATATCAGACTATAACAAGGCTGTCACCTCTCTATATGCCCTCTCCGGTGGACAGACTACCTCATAAGTGACAGTATCATCCTTACTATCTTTCAAGGATTTATCAACAACTGAACATCAGGCTAATGAACTAAGGATCTAGTCACCGCCACACGCTCCTGTTTTTGGGCCCTTAATTGGGCCTTCCTGGCAATTTTTTCATGTGATGGTATGGAAAGACCCTGTTATTCACATTAGATAAAGTCCTTTTAATCTCATCTCACTTTTAAGGGATGGGACGGAGAAGCCTCACAAGAGAGCTCACCCTTCTTGTTATGCACACACAACCACTCTCCTGATGGTCATCTTTTCTATCCTGTTTTTTTGTAAGGGAAGCTGCTCGCCTCTTCCTGTCCGATGGGAGCCCTGATGCTTATGTTACGCTTTGACTCTGAGTCTTAGTTTATCTAAGCATGACCCTCAAAGAGATGAGTGTGATACATGGTACTTTCTCCCACATTAGATTGCAAGCCTGTCTCACTAGAGCCTCTGGTGGACCATGGCGGCGTCCCTCCAAATCGCCCAGGTGATAACTAAGCTTCCAAAGAACTTTCCCTTCTGGTTGCTAATTTCTTTAAGAAACACCATCATCACTTCCAACCTCTCTGGAGGAATGCCTCCTTCTGATTGAAAGTGCCGCCACCCTGAATAACTCTCAGGATGCCACTTGGTCAGCGCTCTTGTCCCTCAGCAAGGCATAATGGCCATCAGGGAGTACGCAGGCTGTTCTGGCTTCTAGCCCAAGCCACAAATGTGACCACATCCCAGCTCATACGGATGTTCTGACAGAACATACCGTCATGTTTGAGTGACATTATAGTGGGGACTAATCCTAATGATAAGGCTGGACACCAGGAGGCCCAAAAGGTGAAGTTAAAGACCCTCCCTGACCTTAGGCATACACTAGACCAACGCTGGGTACAGGCTAAATATGTCCAGGTTGGTACTAGTGAGGTGCCAAATGCCCAGCCCCTTACGTCAGCCCAAGCATTAAAACAGATGGTCTACTTAATTAATGCTGATGGTTACTTTTGGTTAGTCAAGGAATGGGGTTTCAAAACCAGTTCCATTTATGAAAAGACATTTTTGGGTCAGATTAACTTCAATCAATTACTTGAGTGAAGTCTGTTTCAGCATATTCGACCAATTTGGATGGTAGTGTTTGCTTATTGGTTGTTGGTCTTGGGCCCACTTCAGCAAACCCCTTATTCCCCCGATGTAGTTTAATTCTGCTTCCCATGACCAACACTACTTCTTGGTTGACTTCCCAGTAACAACTTCCCCGTTTTACCATTTTTATTAAATGCT
>JAKSZP010016511.1:0-34808 GCA_022478985.1 Massospora cicadina | reverse complement strand
TGGTCTCTCATGAATCCAGTTCTGACTGTTTTATACACTGAGGGGTTTTCTTATATGACCTCCTATGTCGTTTTTAGCTCTTGTAGTGCCCAACTCAATAAAGGAGGGCTACCATGTATCTTTACTTGCAAAAAAGCCAAAAAAAGGGATTATCATTAATAAAAAATAACACCATGGCACCTCAGCTAACTGCTTAGGAAGCCATATCAGATTACTAAGAAGCTTTAGGTAAATTTTTATCTGGTGCCCGCTTCAATTGGCGGACCATAGTGGAAAAAATAGGGGTCTGCACATCAGCAGCATGGGGAATGATTTGTTATGGGTGGGGGTATTCCCTATTAATAAGGCTGGCTGTACTTATTGCCTTAACGTATTGATCAAGTTGATTCTCAGCAAAAATGATTTAAGTAGGCACAAAAGTGAATGACTTTATGCACTGGCGGGTTTAGGGATAGTTGGGATAAAACATTGTGGTTTTGGCTGCATCAATGCTGCGTGGCTTGCACCAAATGCAAGTTCATTAGTTTTCTATATATACATCTTTGTCAAACTCATGAGGGAAATTGGGGATAGAAATACCCTCAATGATGGATTTCATCTCACCATGATGATGTTGTTGAAGGTGAGCGTTGGCAGGAGCAGCTGCTTCAACTGCTTTTTATATTATTTTATTTCACAGATAGCTGTTTTTAGCACAACAATTGTGGGGGTTTGAATTGGGATTTTCAACAAAAATTCCTTACAAAGCATAATATAACTTCTTGTTAAATGGTTAGTTACTATCATTGATCTATTAAAGGTAATCAAATGGATTTAATTTGGCTAGTGCTTCCCAGCCACTGGAGTTGGTGCAATGGCGGAACCTGATTGGCTGTGAACAGTCACCATGGCAGCTCAATTAAAACAGTTTCAGCAATTAACTCAGGATTCCGTAACCTGATCAAATTATTAAACTTAAAATCTTGAAAATTTTGATTGGCCGCCACTTTGGGAGCAGCACCAGATTTCACAATGGTTGTGGGTAGGAGGGCCAAACCCATATGAAAAATCTGGGATGGAAGCAGCTGGGCTAGCTCTGGAGGAGGTATTGGCTGTAGCGGCAGGAAAAGGAACTTCTCTGAACTTACACTTTAAATGATCAAGTTCTAAGCACAAGGAGCAGATGGCTTGGCCGTTTTTGACACATGCTTAAAAAGGATAATCAGGGGCAAACCTGATTGCATTATGGGGGAATTGCAAGGTGGTTGTCATAGTAGAATTGGAGGATCATTGCAAAGGCGCAAGGCTAAGATAAATAATCTGCTTAATAAGAGACTACAAATTGCAGCATGGTGTCAGCGCCATAAATGGCCAAACCCTTTATAATTTAATTGTGGAGGCGCTCCAGGGAGAGATGGGAGGGTAACTTAGCAAGCTGAACCACCAGATTGGCATCAACTGGGAGCTGCGCTTGAATGGTGGGAGTAAATGTGTTTTTATTAATCAGCTGCAGCTTCGCTGCTGCTGATGCCTGATCTTCAGACCAAAGTCCAGGTTAAAATAGCCCCTAAAAAGGCGAAAATTCATAAAACTGGTGGATTTAAAAACCGCTGTGACCATCTTGATGATGGCTGCGCTTACATATGGGAAAAGGTTCCCATGCTTAACCTGGAGGCCGAAACGCATGTTGCTCTGAGGGAGCACCAATGAGCTCTGGAGCACCTCCTAAGAAGTAAGCAAGATGATGGGTAATCCCAAGGTGGTGCATAACGCCTGGTAGCATTGGGTTGGCTAGAAGAGCCAGCCTAGACTCACTTTGGAGGAGGCCAAAGAACTCCAGAAGGCAGCGCATCACCTACCCTATGCTGGGGCAAAAGGTGTTGATTGCATCACCATAATATTGTTTGGCTCAATTTGAGTGGCTGTTTTTAAATTTTATTTAGCTCAAAAATTTAGCTTCATTTCAATTATTAATGTGAAAGAAAGGTTTTTAACTCCTTTGACATTTTATTTTTGTGGCCACTAAAACTCTGGAAATCCACAGTGAGCTCAAAGTCAAGTAACTAATATATAATTAACCAATGACATGCTGTATATATTAGTAAAGAGAAAGCTGAATCTTTAAGTTCACATTTCTGATCAGACTGAGGTCAAATGAAAGAACATACTGTCACTGGACATGGGGGGTAAAAAAACTCTTCAATGAAAGAACTCTCGATATTCCTGAAATTGAATGCTTAACTTGATCCAGGATTTTATGGAAGCCAATATCACTTGTTTACAGCATAATAGTCCAACACAAGGTTCCAACACTAAGAAGTTGTTCCTTTAGCCCCTTTACACACAGTAAGAATCAACATCATAGCTCACTGCCTACAGTAGTCCATTGTCACCATTATATAACGTTGGCTATGTATTACCTTATTAAATGGCTCAAAGCTTTATCTGTTCCTACGGTTACTGCTTGAGCAACTGCCCTATTCCTGTACCAGAAAATCTTCACACAGCATGGTAACATGATGGTGCTTCTATTCATAACACCCTAAATTTACCTCTGAGAAAATTACAGAAATAACTGCCTTACTTAACACTTGCTAAGCTTTTTCAGCACCCTACAACCCATAAAAAGAGGGCTGAAGAAAGAGCTAATGGCACCTTTTTCTCTAATTTGAGAAAGATGGCTTCTACTGACCCGCTACAATGGAATCTTTTTATATCAAGTGTCTACTTTCCTATTGGTCATCTACTACAAGATAATAAGATGCCAAACTTTAAGCTGCTTTACGGCAATGAACTTCTCTAATCAACTATTTTACAGTCCATTTAACATTGACAACTCCTGAAACATCTGAGTTTACTCGCAAGCCTTAACCAATGAGATTTTATGACTGCAGTCTATGGACATGTATGCCTCAGTGCATACCATGACCAAGGATATAAGACAAGGAATTATACAAAGATCCTCCTTGCCAGTGTACAACCAGGGGACTTAGTAATTTTTTATCATCATCGTCTCAGAGGAAGAACCAGAATGCTTTCTACCTCCTGGTCTGGTCCAAATAAAGATCTTTGTATACGTGGATCATAATTTTCCATTGTCAACATTGACAAAGACACGGTCATCAACTGCATATATGGCGGTCTCCCAGAGCCTTTACAATCCCTCTGACAGGATCTCAAGCGGAAATTGTTGGAATAGAACTGCAAATGAAGTAAAAATAAATAAATTCAGGTAATATCTCCTCCACCTATCAATAGTCTTTCTTGACCCCAATTTAACAAAGGCACTAACCCCTTAAATATCCATCAAAAGGAGAAGAGATTCATAAGCATTTAAGACCAAGATGGAAAAGATGCCACCCAATTAATTTCACAAGAACTCTATAACACAAAAGAGTAGTCACATCATGTGCATCTTCATGAAGCTCAAGGAAATCCTTGTCACTAGTTCAAAAGTGAGCTTCCAGTGCAGGACAAACCCCAGCACCCCAATAAAATTTCTAAGCTTCAAATAATGATATTGCTTTTTAGTTTTATATTTTCTAAATAACTTCCTATTTTAGGAAATTATTGAGTTTATACAGCAAGCCTTAGTCATCACGGTGGTTCTGCTCCCTAACTGTATTTTTACTGAAGAGCACTAGATCTGACTCCAAGAAGCTTAAAATCTTGTTTTTTACTTGGCCATTCCATATACAGTGCTAACATCCTCTAAAGGCGAGGAACAAAGGAGAATGAGTGTAATGCTTTTAAGGAATTCACCCTCTCTTTGTAATATCTCTTTCATCCCCACACTGCCTAGGGGTTTTTATGGTGAGAGAATTAATCTCTTGTGAAGTTTTTTCCTTATACTACACAGCCAAATATGCAACAGTCTTATCCAAGTATCTTCTAAATTGGTTGTTCTTCCTCAAAAATCCCCCTTCCCATATTCTAAAAATCCTCAAACCCCTCTTGTTTAATTTTCATGATATGATTATAATTTTGCCTTAAGTTAAATTATACCTGCAATTTGGCTCTCCCTTTTATAATTTTTGCAGTTATCACTTTTTAAATTTTTCTCAGATACTTAAACACTGGATCTCTGAGGAGGGAGCACATATCAATTTAAAACTTTTAGAGAAGTTTTGTCACTTAATCAAGAAGTATCAAATCATGAACTGCCCTATCACCTCTACTGACTTCAATTCTCATGACAATTTTTAACGGTTCTGACTCATTCCTTTATGTGATTCCAGAATTTCTACAGTTAAAGAAAAGATACTAGATATATTATGAAAGGAACAACACATCCACTCCTGAAGTCATAGTACTTTATATAAACCATTACTTTATCAAATATGAACACTGGCCTAATTTTATTTTTTTTCCCTTAGTTTCATAAATACCATAACCTTTCTGACGTTTTGGGTCTCCAATATATACAAGCACTTTGAAATCATGGCACACATTGAAGCCTAACATGCTTCACTAAAATTTTAGACCATTATTGGGTATATGGCTTTAGAGCCATTATTACCTATGTTGCTGCCCTGAGTGGTTTCATGGGAACTGTGAGGTCTTTCCAACTCATACTTGGCTCCCCTTGGTCATAACATAATTAGCCATTTTAGTTTTTACTAATCTTCTGCAATGCAGCGTGGACCTTCACTTGCCACCTTTCTTGTCCACTGAGACCCATCTCCACGTGTGTGGGTCTCTGTTAGTTTTCATGTCTCCATGTATGATTCCTGCAACTTTTTAAAGCTTCTGCTTGTCATGTTCTGATTCCATACTTGAGGCCATATATTTTCTGGTTCTGTCCCATGGACTCCATCTGCATTTATCTGTTCCATTGAAAACAATATGTAGGTGAATTTATGTCCTGCAGTGGAGTTTATTCTAAAATTAATACAGCAACTTATACTCTTTCTGGTAGGTTGCCGGTTATTTATGGTCTGTCACCCAATGATGGGACTTCCTACTATTTTACTACATCAAGTTCCCTTTGAGTGCCAACCACCCTTTTTTCAGCCTTTCAACTTTATGTTGTCTCAGGTCTTCTCATTCCACCAAATCCACAGATTGCGCATATCCTCCCTTGTCCACTTGTTTCCCAGGATAGGGTAACTTACTCTTTATTTTCTCCTCACAATTGTTGATTCAATTGTTGGATTTTTGGCGTTGAGAAGCTCGCTGGTGCTTATTTACCTAAAATCCAACAATTGATTATTGAAACCTCTGAAAATACTAAAGATAATTAAACTTCAAAAAACTAGAAAGTTATGGGTTTTTAAAGTTTTATTAGGTGCCTCTGGGATAAGAGAAGATGAACACCCTTAATATATGACCATTCAGTATTTGAGTTGTATCAAGGGTCGAAGAGAATTCATTAGCAAGTTTGGATCAGCTTAGTATGGTCTGAATAAGGAACTATGAAAATTTGACCTATCAAAGCTTGGAAAACTCACTTCACTTAGGCTGAACGATGGATGGGGAGTTATTATTTGTCAAGATGTACCCATGGAGTAACGACTTAATAAATTTCAGCCAATCCCCATTAGATAAAATTATTACACCTTGGGGGACCCCCGCCACGCTTATAAAAGGGGGTGGTCCCTGCATAGGTGCTTGAATAGAACTGGTAGTGACTGAGGGAGATCCATCCAATTTACAACCAAGAGTCTGCCATGTAGTTGGAATAATCTGACTGCTTAAACTAGTGTTATCTGCCCGTGAGGTATTTGAAATAGTGTTACCCCAATTTGTGGGGTTCCACCAAGAATTGACTAGGGTTATTTAGCTATAAAATCACCATTAGTATTTAATTTAATATTATCAGTATTGCAGACCTGTAAATGTCCGAAACTTCCCCTTTTTGGCCAATCTTGACCCACAACATTCTTTTCTTGAAGCTGGGAGGGCGAATTGAGACCAATTTAACATTGATGTACCCCAGATAGTATATACTTACTCTGAATGATGGAGTTTAAGCAGTCCTACTTTTCATAAGTGTGATCTAGAAGTTGAAGTAATGTAAATCTTTTCAGGGCTTATATCTTTTATTTACTTAAGATAATCAACTGTCAGTTCACTAACCTCATCTCACTTACATGTGAGTATAGATCACTGCTCAGGGGGTATACTCCGCGCATATTAGGCACCAGACAACCATCACTTAGATCTTAAGCACCCTTGTAGAGCAAATTATTTTCTGATGCTACTTATTTAAGTATTGATTTCTTTGGTAAACTGTTTGCGCACTCGGCAAAATTCTTGTTGACACACTCTGACATGTTCATTGTACGTTGGCCTTCATGATTCAATAAAAGCCAATTTAACCTCTTCTTGGAAGCTCAGCTCTAATGTATCCACAATATAGAGCGTCCTTTTAAAATAGAGCAGATCTCAAACTAGTTACTGTATTCTACTTACTGGCTATCTTAGACTGGCTATTGGCGATTAGTTTACTTAAAGAACTATAGGTGAAAATAAAAAAGGATAAAAATGAGATTCTGTGGAAAGGTTCTCTATTAAAGAAAAAGGTAAACATTTTATACTTTTAGTGGAAAATCAGAAATATTATGAATGATAAACCTGAAATTAACTGGGAAATTAGTATTGATATTGGTGTCTTCCAGATCTTCTATTGATATGGCATCTTACTTTTAAAAAACTTTTCTTTCCACTTGACATAACTTTTGAGAAATTTCCTAAAGAAACGGTTAATTTTTCACCGCCACCTCTACTGCATCAGTTTTCCATTTATATCCTCAGATCTACCACCTGCTGCCCTATTGTGGGAAAGAGATTCTCCAACTGCTAGCGTTTACTGCCCCAGCAGGCAAACGTGTGCAAATGGGCTCAACCAGTCCACAAATACTTCTGGCCAATTTTTCTCTCCAAGGGACTTAGCAATGCACCTCACATGAGTCCACCCAACCCACCCCCATCCCCTAGCCCTAGCCCTACCTTGATCCAATATCCGCTTTTGCCTCCATATCAAATATGGACGCCTCTTTCCATATTCTTAAAAAGTGATTATTGAGCTGGCAATGGCCACCTTTTCACCAGCAGGTCTTATCAACTTCTGCCCTTAAAAGGGCTATTTTGATACTGGCTTTCTCACTGAAGAGAACGTGGCCGCTGCAGTAGCAACACCCTTAATTTTCAAAAACACACCCACTACCACCACCCAAACATGTCTCCCCAAGGATACCACACTTGTGGTGACCTTTACAAACCTTCCCTCACACCTTCCCCCTCAAACACTATATGCAGAGTTGATTTCAGGGCTGTCCACTTATGTCACAAACCCCATTCTCTAATTCCTTGTCCCAAGTGGTGCTGAGCGCCTAACGGCACCTTGGGCAATGGCCACCATTACCCCACACCAGCTAAACATGGACCAGCACATCCCACCACATGCCTATATCCCATCCGCACCAGACTACTTCTTTTGGGCTCACATTGACAACAGCTGCACAGTTTGTCCCCTCTGCCATGAATTGGACCATACCAAAAAGGCTTGTCTGCAATTCAAACAATGCAAAAGCCGCCAAATCCACCCATGAGGCCACACCTACAGCTTTTGCTTGGGGATTTAAGATGTCCCCACCCACGCCATCCATGCGCTCAATGAATCAGCAAAATTAGCAACTAAACCCAAGCCAGCCAATTTACTCCCAATTCAACCAAATCAGGAGCAGGTTTGAACCCATAACTAATCCAAGAAATTTACCACCCCAACACTTACCAAACCACAACCACGTATCTCCAAATTAATTCTAGTAACCAAAATCCCTGGGACCTATTATATGAAGTGACTGAATCTAATAATAATTGTCCCACCTCCAGACATCCTAATTAATTTATAATCCTATCTAATTCAGACTTCAATGCCCCACTCCCGCCCAAACAATATGTCCCCAAACCCACTGATACCCCTTTCCAGAGTGACCGTCAGCTAGCTGAGGCCATGGTGGCTTCACCTGAAAGTTGCCATCTCCATACAACCATGGCGCTATCTGTTGATTAAATTAAGGAAGGGCTACACATTGCCAAGTTCCCCTCCAATTTCCATGATGTTGAAAAAGATGAAATTACTTGACTCAGAGAAGCTTCCACCACCGATGTCAAGCATGTTGCTAAACTGCCAGATTTTTTCCCATCCATTCACATCACCAGAGCCAACACTTCAAAATTCGCTCAGCTTCCTGACGCCCACATCCAAGCTGAACACCATGTTGCCAAACTCATAGAGGCTTTGCTTCAGGCCCAAATTGTCAGTACCAAACTCAACGCTTATCTATTACACCTTGACCCTCATCCCAAAGATGCCTCAACCCCCTTGATCTCAGCCATGATCCGCCTCTTCAATGCTGAACCTGATGATGATCTTCCTGATCCACCCTCCCTCTCCACCATGGTGGAATAAGAGGCTCACCACTGTTCCATCTGGTAGGTTGTTTTATCGTTTTTTGTGTGTCTCGCCGCTCAAATAAAGGTGGTTGGTTTGTATTTTTGGTTTATTTATTTTTTGTTTATTTGTTTGTTTGTTTGTTTTTTTGGTGTTTCTGTTTTGGTAATGTCCATCCCCTGGTCAGCGTACCTTGAATAAATTTAAAATTTAAATCGTGTCAGCTAGTTTAGTCAAATAACGTTAGGGATCCAATCCGCCGGTATCTTCTATGCAGGAATAGATCAGGGCCAGAATAGCAGGGTGTCATCCATATAGTAGTTGAAAGGGCTTAATTCCATGGTAGAATGTTATATGATGTTATAATTGAAAATGGCGGGTGAAAGGAGTGAGCTCCAATAAGAAGGTTAATCCATTGCCAACTTTCTAAAGTATGTTCACCAAGATTCCATTAACTCACTCAACCATACCATTGGACTCAGAGTGGTATGGGGTCGTCAGAACTCCGCGGATGGCCATCAATTCGTTGATCTTGGTTAAAATGTGAGAGGTGAAGTTGTTCCCGTTGTCATTAAGGATGAACTGAGGACAGCCGAGTCATTGAATGATACATTCCATCATAAAGTTAGCCACTGTGACTGCCCCATGTTGCATATTTCCCATTATTTAACCCACCTGTTCAAGTGGTCATTTGCTACCAGAATGTATTTAGACTGGTTAGCTCCCGTTGGCAGAGGGCCAACAACATCCAGGGAAACCGTATTCCAAGCAAACTGTATTTTCACTAGTTGGTAAGAAGTCTTCTGGCAGAACGGCTTATCCACTTGGCACTGTGACAGCAGGAAATGGTTACAAGCACATCAAATTGCATGTTTTCCCAGTAGTAACGAGGTCACAAAAATTTCAGGATCTTGCATACTCCACCATGTCAAACTGCTTGGTGTGCACTCATGATAATGTTTGGTCAGGGTGAAGGCCTTAGGATATTCACCGTAGTGTCCCCCATCTGCTTGTAAAACTAACTGTTCTTCTAGGATGTATTAGCCTTTATACCATCTATTACTTTGATGACTTGAGGTAATTCATTGACATACTTTCCGCTGAGCATTTTATCAAACATTATATCACTCAGATCCGCATAACCGCAATTATGGGCAAACTCAATAAGCAATCTGCATTCTGGTGTTTGGCTCCAAAATGGTGAAGGATTTTAAAATTATAAGCATGCAGTTTGAGAGCTCACCGTGGTAGCTGTCAATCAGTTCCCTTGAGATTCTACAACTAGTGTAATGAAGCGTGATCCATTACAAATTATGAACTTCACTCCATGAAAGTATACTCTAAATTGCTTATATGCCTAGATCACTGCTAAGCACTCTCTCTCTTTCATGATATAATTACGCTCATGGCAGTTCAGGCTCCAACTGCAGTATGCAACATGGTGCTCCTCCCCTTCCTCATCCTTTTGGAATAAGATCACCTCAACAGCGGTAGTAGCCGACCATCCCTAAATATACTTGTATATCATGCTTACTGTTTGAGTAGTCATCTTCTGGATAGCCTCCACCTTGGCTGGTTTGGGATGCAGCCCTGTCGCAGCTACCACAAACCCAAGGTACTCCAGCTGATCCTTAAAAAAGTGATATTTCTGGGGATTGATCTTGATGTTGGCCTCAGCCAACTGGCGGAATACCTCCTCCAAATGGGTGAGGTGCTTAGAAAACATATGGTATAATATCTTGATATCATTAAGGTATATGATAATACATGACAGCTTTAAGTCCTTAAGGATGGTATCCATGGCCTGTTGGAATGATGCTGTGGCGTTACATAGTCTTGTGGCATACAGGTCGGTTGGAAAACCCCTTGGACTTGATAATGATGCATTTCTCCGGATCTGCCATGGGCAACTCAATCTGCCAATAGCTGGATGTCAAATTCATCACAGAGACTAACAAGCTCCTCTCATTCAGTTCAAAGCATCATCAATACATGGCAGTGGTATGAGTACTTTTTCTTATTGCTGTTGATCTTGCAGTAGTCTATCACTACCTGGTTGGTGCTGTTCTTCTTTTTGACAATTAGTATGGGGGAAGCCCATAGGCTCTTTGACAGTTTGTGCATTCCTTGCTCCAGCATCTTATCAATTTCCTCAGTGATGATTTCTTCTGCTTCTCTATTTCAGAGGATCGGTCAAGACCAGATGGGGGATAAGCACCCATGTCAAGGAAAAATATAATTCGCTTCATGCACCCTAAATCTTGGGTTGTTAATGGCAAAGATCTCTTTATAATTGTGAAATAAAACAATAGCCTGATCTTACTGACTTTCCAATAACACCATTATGCTTTTGCGCAGTACCACCATCATCACACTAAGCTGCAATTCAATGTCAGACCAAATTTATCCAGGAACCTGAAATTATGAACCTGGAGGATCTCCTCAACTGGGTTAAAATGTAAATACTCCACTATTTGGTGTCAGCAGATTCGCATTGGTTTGTTCAGAAAATTTTCTACTAAGACCCTGACCTCCCCATGTCCTGGGATTATAATGCCTGGAGCTACATGAGGCTTCAGACATTTTCCCTCTCATCTGCAAAAGAAGAATATTTTGTGTCATAATCAGCTGAAGAGGGGAAATGTTAGCCATTTATGAGTTTTCAATGATCCTAAGAGCGATTTTGATAATAATAATAATTTCATCAACTAAAAGACCCTGGTCAATTTTTGGTGGAACCCCACAAATTGGGGTACCAAAATTTTGAATGCTACACGAGAAAAAAACATAAAATCGAGCATCAGATTACTCTGACCATGCGGCAGACCCTGGGGTGTCCATCAGATGGTACTCCCCAGCCACAACCAGGTCCCTTCAAGCACCTATGTGGGGACTACCCCCTTTTATAGGCTTGGTGGGGCCCCCCAAGGTGCAATAAATTTCTCAAATGGGGATTAGCTAAATTCATCAAAATCATTACCCCACAGGTACGTTTTGGCCAAAAATAATTCCCCATCCATTGTATAGCCAAAATGAAGCAAGTATTCTGAGTTTTATTAGGCTGCTTTCCCATATTTCCTAATTTGGACTAGTCTAAGCTATTCTAAACCTATTATTGGATATCCCTTGACCTTTGATACAGTCTAAATACTGAAAGGTCAGATGTTGAGGGGGTCGTTTTTCTTTCTTTTATCATGCTAATTTTAGAATTTATAAGAACCAGTTTTTATTAGTGCTTTTTATTTAATTTTATTTAAACCCTTTGTGGAATCCAGCGGCATAAAGCACTAGCAAGCAGTAATCGGGTAAGTCTCTACTTGAGGCTTCAGCCACAATTGCTGATAGGGTCCAATGACCTCCCCATAAAGCCCATCAGGCAATTACACCTCTAAGTCAGTGTTTATTGTTAATTGGTGTCTGGAGGGGACGGATATAGGGCCAGTGGCTCTAAGCAGTAGCCCTTGATATTCATAAATTTGCTGGGGAAAAACCAGGTCCTACTATTAAGTTGAGGGTAGCAAACTGGAATCACCCCATCACTATAGGCAAGGTTGATATGTCCCATATGCATCGAGTCCTTTGGCACTCTGCTGAAGGTAAAATAAATTGGGATCTGTCGCCCCAAAATTTTGAATGTCTCCTCCATCATATCAATGATAGAATCATAGTGGCACATAAATTCAGTTCCAATCAACTGGTCATAATTGCTATTTGGTAACACTATTGCCGGAGCTACAACAACAATTGATCCAACCCGAAAGGGGAGCACACTGTAAGCTCCCTCAGAGAACATGTTTTCTGCTTCAGCGGTCCATACACCCTTTTATGTTCCACATCAGGTTTTAATGTCAACTTTACCACAAACTTAATGGAAACTATGCTAACTGGAGCGCCCGTATCAATTATAGTGCAAGCTAAGGTTTTTGCTACAACAATGTCACAGTAGGTACACCCCAAGCAGGATAAATGTTCACTGTTTACTACATGGACATTCAAATGTTTGCTTTAACCAAGGAAACTCATAATACCCTCACCGACTATAGGGTACCCTTTAACAATAGCATCCACTTGGAAGGCGACGTCTACTTCACTCAGGAAAATCGCATCTGCAGATGATTCCATTATGTCTGAAGGACTTTGTTTAAACATATGACATACGTATGGCTTTTGGTGCCCTAGAGATCCTTTGTCCGCCGTGTCCTTGGCTTGTTCTTGTGTCAGTAAATTTGCTCCCTAACTGGCTGCTATAATAGGAATGTATCATAGTAATGGGGGGATTCCATTGCATATATTTCAGTAGATTCAGGTGGGACGTTTAAATTTGGGATAGAAGAGGTAAAGATTCCTGTCTCTATTCCTTTCTGAATTTCCCTGGTCGCTTTGATCCTGCTGTACATAATGGACCCATCAATTGGGGCAACCTAATGCTAGGTGCCCAGGGCAACCGCAGTCAAAACAATTTACCCCATAGTGCCTGCATCCTTGGTTATTATAAGTTGGTTCACACAGAAAGTTGTACTAAAGGTGATTGGCATAAACAGGACCAGGTCATTAGAATGACTGCTGATGGACAGTGTAATTTGGCCCAGGGAAGTAGTTAGGCCATTAACAATAAGCAGTTATGGGGCGGACGTTTAACTGCTGGGGGTAACTTGTTGGAATCTGAGCAGGACAAGTGAATTTCCCCAAATAATATGGTCCAGCGACAGTAGCAGAAGGGTTCCTCTCTGCATAGGGTGGAGGGAAGGTTATGGCTAGATGGCATAAAAACTGAACAATTTTGGACAAAGGTTTGTCACCATCCAACATTGGGGTCATGACGTTGCACAGATCATGGTATGGCTTCACAGCAGAGGTCATTAAAAACACATGTCATATTTGGATAAAATCTCTGCTCCAATTAACATGTGGTCTTCTGACATGAATCAATCAGAAAATGTGGTGAGAGTCTCGTAATGCTGAAACCCGATAGTCAAGAATTCAGCCTTCTTCTGTCAGGGAAACTGGAGCGCGGGAGGTCGCTGGAGGGAAAGACACAGGCCAAAGGTGACACAACAAGGCCAAGTGACCCAAAAAAACAAAGAGACGTCCTAAACGATCAGTATTGTGTTTTCTAATAGATCTGTGGAACAAAACGCACACCAAACTGGTAATAATCTTCAGGGACATGAGGCCCTGGGAGCTGGGAAGGGTGGCGAAAATCTAGGGAAAAAGGCAGCAAAATAGGAGGAGGCGGAGCCGTCGGAATAGGTGGCGGAGGTAGGTGGAGGACTCAGGTACAACAGTAGGGGAAACCCAGAGCGGAAAACGGACTCCAGCCATTTAAAAACTTTGCAGAGTTGTATTTATTCGGAAAAAACCAAATACAGGAAATGTGCCCAAAATCCTAAACTTTATTAGAATAACTTGTTTATCTGAGAAAAGCAAAGCCTTTCTCATCTTAAGACTAAATTTATAGGGGTTGCTTCATGAAGATTACAGTGGTTATTGGAATCTGATATGAGCTACAAATTCATCATTTTTCAACAAAATCAAAATTTTTTGAATTTGTCTAGATTTCAAAACCTCATATCTTGTGTTTTTTGGTCTTAAGTTCGATTTCCACCTTGGCTTGTGTCTCGATTAAGCCGTCTTCCTCAGCCCTGGATGGCAAAGCCAAAACCTATTTTTTGTCAATGACCTTAGATAGGTCATTGGTGACCCTTAGGGTTTCATGTCTCTGCCCCAAGAGCTTGTTGGACTTGGCTTTAGAAGGGCGATTAATTCCAGGAAATATGTCACTAGCTGTGACATCACCCTCCACTCTTGGATGGGGTTCTACACCACCTGAGGGGACATTGGCTAAGTCAAAGTTCTTGTGGGGAGTGGGTAACTTCATGGCAGCTAAAGAGGTTTGGGAGGCAGGTCCTGCGGCATCTGGGAATCTAGAGTGGAAGTCATGAATTAGGTCCTGAGCATTGGTCATGTCCCGATAAGATACCAAGCTCTTCTCTGTCTCATCATATCCTTTCCAGGACACCAAGTATTGCAGATGGCGCCGGGATAGGCGAGAAGCAAGAATAGCATCAATATCATATTGGGATTCACCATCCACTATCACAGGATCTGGGTGAGGTGGCATGGGACCATTTGAGGGGGTCAGGAGGCATTCATGTAAGGTGCTGAACACTTTGATTGAGGGGGGTAAGTCAGCCTGGTAAGCTGATGGGCCCACTTTCTTGAGGATCTTGAAGGGTCCAACACGCTTGGGACCTAACTTGCGGCAGGGTTGCTTCAGGTGGAGAGTCTTGGCGTTGACCATGACCAAGTCACCAGGCTTATAATCAGGTCCTTCATGGCTCTTTCGGTCAGCATATGCTTTGCAGATCCTCACAGCATCAACGAGATGGTCCTTCACTGCCTGATGTATGTCCCTGAGCTCTTTAGAGCGCTCATTGGCAGTGAAGACGGTGGACTCAATCCGCGGACTTAAGTTGATTTTGGGGTTGTAACCATAGTTTACAAAAAGGGGGAAGTGCCTGTAGAGGCATGGGTAAGGTCATTATAAGCAATTTGCGCCAGTGGGAGGTGAGAGGACCAATTGTCCTGTTCAGCATTGGAATAATTACGAAAGAATTGCTCCAAACCTTGGTTCACCCTCTCTGTCTGTCCATCTGACTGGTGGTGGAAGGCTGTGGAGCGGCAGGGGCGGATACTGAGGATGGTAAGCAGGGCTTCCCAGAACTAAGCGGTGAATTGTGGGCCCCGATCACTGATATCTCCTTGGGGAGACCATGTAAGCAAAAGATGTGATCTACAAAGAGGCGGGCTGTCTCAACTGAAGTAATGGTGGTGTTGCAAGGGATGAAGTAAGCCATCTTTGTGAAACGGTCCCTACAACCACTACTGCATCATAACCCTGGGACACAGGGAAGTTCCATAATAAAATCAACAGATACTGATGTCCAAGGGCCCTCAGCAGCTTGGAGGGGAACAAATAATCCAGCACTCTTCAGGAGGCTTGGCTTTGACCGGTTGCACGTCAAGCAGGACTTTGTGAATTTTGCCTCATCAGTGGCAATACCTTTCCAACTTTAGGAGCGGCGGACTAACTCGCGTCTTGTCCTTGCCAGGGTGGCCAGCAGTTGGAGGGTCATGAGCTTCACGGATCACTACCTCACGCAGGTATTAGGAGGTACCCACCACTTGCCCTGATGGAGGATGACCCCATCCATCAACTGGTAGCCTTTGTCCAGGGATTCGCTATTTCTATGGCAGGCCTGCTTAATCTTATCATAGTTAGATGACAGAGATTGGGACAACCTAACACGGGAAGGGGTGTCAGCGTCACCTTCCAAAGGTTTCATCATAAGCAGAGCGGGGGTTGGACAGTGGCTCTCCTTAACCTGTTCCGGCTTAATCAACACCTGGGTATTGTGGGTGTCAACTAGTGCTGGTTCAGGTGCTAGAGAAGGGTTCCGGGATAGAGCATCAGGTAACGTGTTTTGGGTGCCCTTAATGAAGTCATATTTGAAGTCAAACACTAACAGAATTTCTGACCACTAGGACTGACGAGGGGATAGCTTCTGGGGGGCGCGGTAGTAAATAAATGCCTTGTGGTCAGTACGGACAGTAAACGGCCACTTAGACCCATGCAAATTGTGGCGCCAGTGTTGTACTGCCTCCACAACTTCTAGGAGTTCCTTATCATATATTGTATAGTTGAGCTGCGCCAGGGTCATTTCTTAGAAACGTACGCAACAGGCCGTTTTACTCCATCCTCCCTCTCTTGTAGCAGAGAAGCTCCCACCGCAAAGTTGGAAGCATCAGTGGCGACAATGAAGGAACGGCTGGGGTCTGCATGTACCAACACCGGGCTGGACAATAGTATGGACTTGACGGTGTGGAATGCAGCGTTGCATTCATTGGTCCAGCTAAAAATCTTCTTCCCTGAAGTGGTGTAGAGAGGGGTGGCAACTACTGAAAGCTGGGGGTGAACTTCTTATGGAAGTTACATGTCCCAAGGAAGCTGCGTAACTCTGTCAGAGATGAGGGGGTAACCCAATCATGGATAGCTGCTTTCTTATCTGGGGCAATCATGTGACCATGGGATAAGATAATGTTTCCTAAGAACTCGACCTTGGGTTGGAAGAACTCACACTTGCTATCCTTAATTGTAAGGTTTTCCTGTGAAAGTCTCTCCATGACAGACACAAGATGGCGATCATGAGATTCTGCATCTGGGAAAATACTAGTATGTCGTCCATGTATGCAATCGCGCATGTACCCATAAGGTCTCCAAAGACAGCATCAATGAGCCTCTGAAAGCAGGCGGAAGCGTTCTTCAAACCAAACGGTATAGCCCTGAACTGGTAGATACCTTTCCGAGTGCAAAAAGTGGTCAACCACTCCTGGCCTTCTTTAATGAGGATCTGGTTAAAAGCGTTGAGACAGTCAAGCTTGCTGAACACCCTAGCCTTCTCCACGTAGCGGGCAATCTGTTGCTCCAAAGGGAGCGGATGGGAGTCAGGCACTGTTACGTTGTTCATATTGCCGTAATAGACACAGGGACGAAGTGAGCCATCAGACTTCTCTACAACAGGAGGGGGAGCACACAGGTGAGGATTTCTTAAAGATTTGACCCTTAGAGAGCATGTCGTCTACCCAAGCGTCCAAGGCAGCCTCCTCCCTCAGGGACAAGGGGTAAATTTGGGAGTATATCTTGACAAGATCCACGGTCAACTTAAACTCAAAGTCAAACTTGGAGTGCTCAGGGACTAGGCGGGCCTTTGTGGGATCAAACAGATCAGCATATCCACGGATACATTCTGGCAGAGTAAGTGTTGGGGTCAGGGCATCAGTAGGTTGAATGGGAGGCTAGGCCCACCTTAGGAGAGGGGCCCCACCTTCTGGGGAGCACCGTGGCGCTCTCATCTAAGCAAGGGATGGTAATCGTGACTCCACCAGGAAATTGTGCATGCATGGTAGAGTCTAGGAGGTTAGTTGCAATGTCAAATCGGCGCCACCAGCCAACCCCTAAAATAACAGGGTATAGGAGGTTCTTTATCAAGGAGAAGCTTTCAACAAAGTAACCATCACTGACAATGAAAGGGACAGGTGTTAACACACGGTAACTTGGAATGGTTTGAGATGCACTTATCACAAAAAGACCAACTCCCAGGGTAGCTCCAGGGCCTCTGCCAACTCTTGGCGGATGAAGTTTTCGGTTGCATTAGTGTCCACCAAAGTGAGTGCTTGAAAGATCTTCCTTGAAAAAGGTAGCCATGAACAAGAAGTAAGCAGAGGAGGGTTTATTTCCCTCAGAGCCAAGGGATGACAGGATGGCTCCAAGACCAGAGGGCGGCGTATAATGTGGAGTATCCCCAAAAAGTTTCTTTCATATGACTTTACATTGCCATAAAGTTGTCCACGGGACTTAAATGGTGTGGGGTAGCTTACTGCTCTATGTTCGGCGGAAGGAAGGTCTTTATCACATGAGACTACACCATTCAGGACAGCCAAGCTTTTGGTGGGGTCAGCCACGGCTATCTCTTCTTTGATCATCCTCTCATGGATCTCTACTTGTTTCTGGATGGAGTCCGCCACAATAGGTGACTCTGGAGTGATATGAAAGAGTTTTTCAACTGGGCCAACTGGGATGACAGGCTGGGAAGAGGGCATAGGTTCTAAAACGTCAACGGCAGGTCCATACCCTGAATGAAGTGAATGCTCTGAATAAAATGGGTTAGACTTACTAACCCCCTCTACTTTTGAGGACAAAAGTGAGGGGTACTCCGTGGAGCGCGGCGGTGCAGGGCCAGTGGTGAGGGGACCCCACCTATGATGGAGGTTTCAGTCTCACCTTCCAGTGAGCTCACTGCTGGTTCCAAGCAGTACTAGGAGATTACGGAAGTAGGGCCTACTAGGATCAGGTTGGAAGTGTCCATAACGGCCAGTGTCTCAGCTGGATATGTCACCACTGGATCAGAAACATGTTGGTGCCCCACAGTGATGGGGTCATCAAGTTCTAGGATCTGGAGTTCAGCGGTACAATTAGGCTTGGTGGCACAGAGGCTGATAGACAAGAGGGATGCAAGGATGGAGCATGTCCCAGATAAGGAGGGGGTTGTTTATCCCATATGCTAAGGGAAGCACCAGTATTATCTAGGGACTTGCGGAGAAGGGCCCTTTTCAACTGTTAAAGAGATTCCAACCTTGATGCTCGCTCTTGAAACAGGCGCAAGTATTGAGCTGTAGTGAGGTCTCTTTAGGCCAAGTGTACAAAGGAGTTATAGTCCTCAAAGGTAGCAGGGGGATACTTTCAGGGCTTGACAAAGGTTTCTAACGCTGGGAGAGATTTCAGGAGGGATCTATTATTCTCACCCATGGAGATTAGCCATTGGTAAGCTCCCTCTGAAACTTCATTGAGCAGCAGCTGGAGGAGGAGGACGTCAGCTAAGTTCTTGCCTTGAGACTTCGGGTGGGCCCTAAGGCTGGACGACGTGTTGAAGATCACATTTTTAAATTTGGAATCCCTGGCTTTTCTTTCTCATAACAATCACTTTAGTTACTACAATTTGATTCGAACAGCTAATTTGGATAATCACACACAGGAAAGATGTGCGACTTTAATAACAAAAATAATACAACATGGGAGAGCATCATGGCAAGCGGTGCGCTTAACGGTGCAACTAAGGGCAAGAAACGCCCTGGAGGGGGACCAGGAACCCAAGCCATAAAAAAATCGCAAACTCAGACACCGTCTGGGTTTATGGTATTTACTGTAAAGCACGCGCAATACATGTACATTCAATTTAACCAACCTTTGTCAAAGGTGGAACACGGGATCAGACTCTTCCTTGGGGATGAGTCACCGACCCTGTGGGAAAAAACATGTGAGGCACAGCCCTCACTTTTCCCTCATGCGGTGTACGTAGCCACCAACAACATGGGTTGAGGCTGGAATAATATTGGTTTTGAAACAGCTGATGAAGCTGATGCTGCAGCAAAAATCTGCGTGGAAATTGCCCTCCCTGAGGGCAAAAAATTGTGTGCACTACGCGCACCAGATGGAACAAAGCGAAAACTTTGTTCATCTCCTTTGACTCGCTCCCCACCAACCTTCCTTGTAAGGTAATCGAGGAGGAGCTCTGAAAAGGTCTTGTGGCCTACGGAGAAATCCAACAACTCACTTTTCAGCGATTTCGCTTAATGCCTAACCTGTGCATGGGCAAAGCTATCGCTGTAATCAACCTCTTCCCAGAAGTGGAAGAGGATTTATCCAGAATTCCCCACACAGCAGAATTTCACTTTGCAGATGGGGGCCAGTCAGCTGCATTCTGAGTTACATCAGAACGCGCACCACCCATTTGCAACCACTGTGGCTCACTGGGCCACAAGGAACATGCATGCCCTGTAAAAGAGGGCTTAATGGAAAATGATTTTTGTGAAGAAGCTATGGACGAAGATAATGAAAACTTCGCCAAAATGACTGATGGCCACCACCCATTCCGCTGGGGTGAAGATGGACTATACTCCATCGTAGACCCAGTTACAAGTAAACAGCATAAAGCAGCACAAAAAGCCCGCAAGAGAGCAGCAGCTGAAGCGGCGACACACGCGGAATCCACCATTAACCACGGACAAATTCAGTTGGATATTTCAGATATTCACCAAACTAACCAATCAGAACAAAATATACCCAGGTCGAAAATTTTCACAGTAACCAGACTGAGCCACAAAGCGTCATCAGTCATGCACATACTGAGGAACAATGCAACTGCAATATGGGCGAAAATGCGGTGCACAATTCTTCAATTTTGAACCTCAAAAATATAAAATCCAATCAACAACCCGCATCAAATCAACATGAGACCTGTGCAGGAAAAGTTGACACAAATGTAAAAAACCGCAATTCCCTTGAATCATTGGGTCAGATTAAGGGAACCAACAATGACAGTGAAAGAGTTGGAGTACAGATGCGGAGCATGGCCAAAATGAGCCGCGGTGGGATAGGACCAGAGGGTCCTCCCAACCAATCCTGAGGCGCTGCGGGCAGCTCAGTGTCAATAGGGACGTTAAATATCGTGGGAGCCAGGGCTCATACATCCCAAGCCAAAAAGCTGGCATTCCTGCGAAAACCTCTTGTAGACATCTTGGCCATCCAAGAAACCCACTGCCTACAAGGGGAAGAAGAATCCTGGTCAACCAGGGTCGCACCATCACAATCAGTATGGACGTCTCACTGTGGGGTGATAGTCCAAAACAAAAAAAAATTTAAAATTACAAATTCATCATCACACTTGCATGGTCGAGTCCTGGTAGCAAAAATCACATGCCAAGATGAAATAATTTCATCAGCATGTATCTACGCACCGTGCACTGCAACAGAGAGAAAAAAAATTTTGAAAAATTTCTATTCTCACCCTCCCACCAGATATCATCATGTTATGCGATTTCAACTGCTGGGATAACCCCAATACAGATCGATGGCCTAATCCCAGGGGATACCCACCTGGACACATTGAATATCGCACAATGAAGGCATCTCTTGGCTTACAGGATGCTCTTCCCCCAATTCATCAATCCATCCCCATATGACAAGACCCAACATATGTGAGGGACTGCTCATATTGATGAGTCATATTGACCATATCCTCATCCCACAATCCCACCACTCAAGAATCTCCAAATTTACAACAAAAAAGATCAATTTTTCTGATCACTGATTAGTTACAGTGCAGTTAGCGCCAACCCAATCCCACACACAGGTGTCGCCTTGGAGAAAGCTTCACCCAGAAAATATAAGATTGCCTGAGATATCTGACTGGGTTGAAAACAAGGCTACAAACCCAGAATTCACAGCCCCATTCACTTCAGATCCCATCAGAACTTAAAAAAAATTTCAAAAAAGATTTAATCAACAAAATATGACATATTGCATCATGCAAGTACACCACGGACACAGCCACAATCAAGCGTACCTTGGCAGAACTAGACCACCTGCAAATAAATACTCCAAGATCTGGCTATAGCCCTAATTGGGGACGCAAATGGGCAGAAATTTCAGCCCAACTTAACAATCTCATCTTTGAACACCAACACAGAATCAAAGTATAAAACAAAAGTAAGTTTATAAAGGAAGGTGAAACCTGTTTGACATACTTTTTCTGTTAATTCCATTCCTGCAGAAACCAGCCCACATGCACACAGGTCTGCAAGACCAATGGAACTGTGGCAACTGACCCTGAGGAGGTCAAGGCGGAAGTACACCGCTATTACACTGAATTATATTGCAATATGCCAACAGATCCACAAAAAATTAAAGAATTTATTCAAACTACCAAGATACAAAGTAAACCACCAAATTACAATATACTATTCCTTATCACACGGGAGGAGCTTTGGGAAACAATTCGCGGTGCACCACGTAGGGAATGCCCAGGGCCTGATGGGTTACCCTACGAATTTTACAAAAAATATTTTTAACAAATCGCCCCCTCCTATTGGCGTCAATGAACCAGAGTTTGTTGGAAACACGCCTATTACCAGGAGGCCATGAATTCTACGTTATAATTTGTATAAAAAGGGTGACAATTTGTACCTGGCCAACTGGCGCCCAATTGCACTCTCCAACACTGACACAAAAATTCTAACAAAAATTCTAGAAGCTAGATTAGGCGCAATTGCATCTGACGCCCTATCACCCAACCAGTTTGGGTTTATACCAGGGCGTTCAATCTGGAACAACATACACCCTGTTGCAAACATTTGCTAATCCAAAGCAACTGGTGCCCTGGTCTTCTTGGTTCAGGAAAAGGCGTATGACTGTGTTAGCTGGCCATACCTAAAAGAATGTCTACATGCCTTCAAACTCCCACCAAGATTCATAAAATGGGCGATGCTCCTAAAAGAATCTTCAACCATGGCTGTATGCGGCCCTGGATCCTAACAAACAATATCAAACCACACAGAGGGCTCAAACAAGGGGATCCCCTCAGCCCACTGCTATACAATTTCAGCTTTGACCTGCTCCTCCGAGTAACTGACTCATGTCTCATGGGGATAACCGCACAAGGACAACAAACAGTCAAAATACTGGCCTTTGCGGATGACTGCGTAGCAGGTATAGCAAACAATGAAGATGCCTGACAGCTGGAACGCAATATAGAGGAATACTCCAAGATGAGCAATGCATCGCTTAACAAAAGGAAGATAGAAATCATCCTCTTAGGCAAATACACAAACAATTAAGCCACAACATCAGAACCTCACACCAACACTCGAAGAAAAACCCAATTAAATTACCCTTTGCAATACCTCCCACCACCACTCCTGTCCAACACCTTGGAATCTGGCTAGAATCAGGGGGATATGCTAATGAGACAATGAAAAGTAACCTGTTACAACGGGTATCCAAACGCGTAGCCTTCCTCAAGGGGAGAACCCCAGGACTAACAGGACGAGTTACAGTTGCTAACTCGCTCATCCTCCCAATACTGTGGTACCAGGCCCATGCGATAGCCTTCTCACCTAGCTTTATAACCTCAATTCGCGCGCTTATCCAGGGCTGGCTGTGGCCTGGCTCTCACCCTCCTATACGGATGGAAACTCTATTTGGCCCACGCTCAAGCGGAGGCATGGGACTAATAGATTTTGAGAGCCATGCCAATCACATCCTAGGTACCTGGATAAAGGAAATCCTTGCTCCAGACCTCCCGCAACAACATTGGTCCAGAGCAGCAAGGACTAACTTTGCACAGGCGCTCAAATTAACCAACCCACATAGTCCACCCAGACTACTTTCATACCTTGCCAAGCACCCTACTGCAACAGGTCCGCATGGAACCTCCCCTCATATCAAACATATCCTCTGAACTATCCGCCATATGGGATGGACCATAGAGAACATGGGTACTATACAGGGAAGGGGACGACCCAGCCCCCAATTCAAATTAAGAAACCCAGAAAACCACCCCAGAGGGATGTGCTCGCAACAACCCCAAGCATAGCTAGGATAGAATACCTAGATATGCTGGACATTCCCTATGATTTAACCACACAGAAAGCAATGTGGAAAATGATACACCACCCACTCCTACAGCCAAGGATAAGAGCAAACGCCTGGCGCTGTTTGAGAAGGACCTATAGGACGGCGGACTGCTCCAACTCCCTCCACAAAGAATGTGCAGTATGTGGAGGGGAGGGATCCCTACATCACCGCCTAGAAACATGCCCCCCAACCAAAGCTATATGGCAGGAAGTCGCACGCCTGCTCAAGATCCAAAACGAGCAGGAATTTCCTATATCAAAGAGCCTCCTCGCGCTCCAGATTAAGTCGCCAATCCCATCTAACCTCCGCTCCCTAATAATACCCATTGCCATGTGGACAATACACACATTTGCATTAGATGCGTTCAAGGGCACGGTCCCAACCATTCATGGGATTATTAACAGATTCCATGTCCACTTACTAAAGCACTTCCAAGCCTGGTTCTATGGATACATGAGACCAAGACAAAAAGCGCTCATAGAATCATGGTTCCCACTCTGGTTCCTCCACACAGACCCTTTCCTTCACACCTGCTCCATAGCAGGGGAAACCCCCTCGGAGTAGTGCACCAACCCCCCATACCTGGCAGTCCCGCTGGCAACAGGGGTAACTTGAGTACCCTGGGGTGCCCAATTTTTATATTTCTTAGTTATTCTCTTAGTTACACATATTAAGTAATGTCTGTCCCCTGGTTGGCTTACCTCGGTTAAATAAATTTGGAATCCCATGAAAAGTGTAGAGTGAGACTGGTAGTGGCAGGTACTGCACACTTTATGAGCGTCTTTAGTGAGGGGAGCCATGCAACACCCTCACCAAACCCTTTGAGGAAGGTAACAATCAAGGCCAGAAGGGATACAAAAGTACCAGCCCAGTGGACCGCTTCAACGGGTGACAACTCTGAGAGGATTAGGCTAATATTAGCCACCCAACAGTAGAAGAAACTCAAAAAAAAAATCTAGGCTTTTCTCAGATAATGTTAGGGAAACTGGAGCGCAGGAGGTTGCTGGAGGGAAAGACACAGGCCAAAGGCGACTGTCATGTACCAATGACATTATTGTGGGTGTAGATGTTAAAGACAAGGCTGTGCTAAGAAGCCCAAAAGGTGAAACTTCAGGCCCTTCCAGACCTGAAGCATACTGTGGACCAGCGCTGGGTGCAGGCCAGGTATGCTCAGGTTGGCCTGGAGGAGGAACCTAGGGCCCAGCCTTGCAGCAAGGCATTCGCGTTAAAACAAACTATTTACCAAATTAAGGCGGATGGTTTGGTTTGCTTAGTTTTGGAACAAGGGTTTGAATTCATTCCTGCTATAAAATTACGCGCTCAGGTCAAATCCAACTTCAGTCAATAACTTGAGTGAAGTCAGTTTCAGCCTATTTTACTAACTTGGATGGAAGTATCGCCCTATTGGTGAGTCGCTGCTTAGGCCCACTGCGGCATAATCCCAATTTCCCCGTCCAAGCTTAAATACATTTTCCTCTGACCAACATTCCTTGTTGGTCATCTTTCCATTAAAATAAATCCCGATTTTTGCACATTTTTATGTTATTTCCAGTTAACCTGTGCATGGACCTCTTCGAGGAGGTCTTGTGATATATTAACCAGTTAATTATAACAATGGTAAGACCTTCTTTTGGTGCTCTGTTGGGCTGCCCAGGTTCCCTCCAACCTGTGCTGCCCCCTACTGCTCCCTACCAGCACCCCGCTGTTTCAGTTGAGAGTTTACCACTGTGGATAACCACTTTCGCAGTTAGCTGCTCCATCTCCAGCACCATCTGTGGGGCACTAGCAGCTGCCCTTATATCGGCTGGTTTCCTGGCGTTGGCCCTGTTCAATCTGCACCGCCACACTGGGAAATGGAGAGTTACAGATACTCTCCTGGCAGTGACACAACAATGCTAAGTGACCCAACAAATTGAAGAGACGTCCTAAACGATCAGTATTGTGTTTTCTAATAGATCTGTGGAACAAAACGCACACCAAACTGGTAATAATCTTCAGGGACATGAGGCCCTGGGAGCTGGGAAGGGTGGCGAAAATCTAGGGAAAAAGGCAGCAAAATAGGAGGAGGCAGAGCTGGTGGAATAGGTGGCAGAGTAGGTGGAGGACTCAGGTACAACAGTAGGGGAAAACCAGAGCGGAAAACGGACTCCAGCCATTTAAAAACTTTGCAGAGTTGTATTTATTGGGAAAAAACCAAATACAGGAAATGTGCCCAAAATCCTAAACTTTATTAGAATAACTTGTTTATCTGAGAAAAGCAAAGCCTTTCTCATCTTAAGACTAAATTTATAGGGGGTTGCTTCATGAAGATTACAGTGGTTATTGGAATCTGATATGAGCTACAAATTCATCATTTTTCAACAAAATCAAAATTTTTTGAATTTGTCTAGATTTCAAAACCTCATATCTTGTGTTTTTTTTGGTCTTGAATTCGATTTCCGCCTTGGCTTGTGTCTCAATTAAGCCGTTTTCCTCAGCCCTAGATGGCAAAGCCAAAACTTATTTTTTGTCATTGACCTTAGATAGGTCATTGGTGACCCTTAGGGTTTCTGGTCTCTGCCCCAAGGGCTTATTGGACTTGGCTTTAGAAGGGCGATATATTCCAAGGAATATTCCACTAGCTGTGACATCTGCTGTGACATCTTTGCTGTAACCCCAAACAACTGCAACACAGTACACTTCACTATTTGGTATGAAACAGAACTTTTCTGAAAAATAACAGGTGACTTGGTCAGCACTTCCAACATCCAAGGTGGATATTAATAGTTTCACTTTCTTTTAGTCAGAGGTCCTTCTATTGCAAACTAAAATTGCTTAAAGAACCCATGAATATTCCCATTGCAATAAAATGAGGGTAACTTATTACTACAAACTTCTTGAGAAAGCTTATCATGCTTTTTGAGCACAGCGTCCAAGGCAAGTTTGAGTTCTGCATATTTGAATGGTGTAGTATGTTGTGAAGATCCCCTGTCCAATCAAGCCTGATGCGCCGAGGCCAGTGACTGGAGAATCATTTTTAAGCAGTTGATCAATGGCCCCCTGTAGTGAGCACCACTGTTATAATTTGGCAGTATACCAGAGATACTCTGAGGTTTTTCTGCACAGGGTTACGCCCACTGAGCAATAGGACCAACAATATGAATATCATTGTCCTTGAAACAATGGATAAACTTTTTAATAAATATGGAGCAATTGCCCAATAACACTTCTTTAATTTTATTTGATACTTTCAGTGGATCCCCTCTGGTCAGCTCACTCTCTTCCTTAAACAACCTCCCCTTTTAATCTTCTTGTATCACTGATAACCCAGAAACCTCAGTTGATTATGACCCTTTTGCTTAGACTACTCGTTCCAATGTATTTTATTGGTTCCAGAAGAGTTCATCATTTATTAAATTCACTGTAATATTCAAGGATCACTCACTTGATTATTTAATTCCTGCACACTCAATTGGGTGAATTTTGGCTGAAGAACCTTAATTTTTCCAGTAACTTACAGTATTTTGACCGTTCAGAAACTCACTAGGCATATTCAAATAACCCCAACTCATATGGTCAATATTGGGCTTATGTTTCACTTCATAATCGGGAACTTCACTGAGGTAAGCAAAGTTGCAAGCTGTGGATCTCGAGATCCCCACTTGCTGACACTCTCCAAAAGTAACTTAGGATAAAAACTGAAAAGAGACTTAAAGTAGATCTTTATTAGACTAGATTATTTGATAGTTATTTATTAGGCCATGCACCAGTATTTATACCTATAGGGCATCTCTGGCCACATTCAAGCACGCAATCTCGCAGTTTATTTTCCACCTCAGTTCAGCCCTTAAACTGATATGACTGAGACCTATTGCTAGGTTTATTGGTGGCAAAATACAGTCATATTTGGGAGGATTTCATGGATGAAAATTGCAACAATGAGCGTTCAAAATGGTTTTAAAATCATTACAAAATGAGTTTTGTCATACTGCTGACAAAATACAAATTCTGGGAAATTTTTTGGTCGATTTAAATAAATGACATACCCTTAATCAGGCTGTCAGCAGGCCTCTCTCTCAATAGCAATAGGTATCCCATTCAGGCGGTCAATGTGCAAGTGCTATCATGCCAGTTACATGTATTGACATATGAAAATTAATTTAGGACCAGCTCAATCATGTTTTCATCATACAGCTAACAAAAATGACTCCCTAACCAGGATGTCAGCTGTTCCTCTCAATTGCACTAGGTACTCCCATTTGGGTGGTCCATGTGCAAGTGCTATTGTGTTGATTACATTCTTTTATCTTTTTATTCATGTGATTTGTAGACGTTATCTTTGGGTTGATCCCAAACGATTTCTCATGCTGATTTCTTAATATTAATCCTTATTAGTCAGGACTAGTTGCTGGGGTTTGGTGCAGCAATAATTGGCCCAACTATGCAAATGTATTCAGCCTAAGACACCAATAGAATAATCAGATTGAATTGACGTTGAGTTGATTGGCCTGGCCAAGTAGTTGCAGAGAAGATTGTCATAAATGTGCAGGGGTATACAGCCCGAGCTTTTGAAAATATAATTTTTTATGTTACAATTTTTGGCCCAAGCCATGTTATTGCAATAGGTTTTAATTAGAGTATTAGCTTAAGCATTAGGAGGGAAAAGCAGCCTGAAATGTAGTTTGTTAAAGGGTTAACTTTGAGTCAACCACAGAATCTGATATTTAAAGTCACCCTAGTTCAAGGCTGTCAGATATTCTCCTTCTCGACTTCTGAGAAAGAATGTTGGAGTCTGATCTTTGATAATATTGTGGCTATCAATGATATGAATACCAACGGCAAAAAGACCTTAGTAAATTCTTGGTGGAATCTTATCCATCAGAACAATACAATCTATACCCAAAATTGGCATAATAAGGTAAGAACTAATATTAGGATTACTCTGACTTCTCAGCCAAAATCAAGGTGTTCAATATCGCACGGATCTGAACCTCCTTGAGGCAAAAAGACTTTACCCATCAATGATTGGGTACAAATTAACAAATCATTACCACTCAGATCTGAACTCTCCCAAGGTGAGAAGATTTTACCCGCTGGTGATTGGATACAATTTATCAAATTGTTACTGCATGGGTCAGTTTTGCCTCAAAAAATTTATCTTCGATCTGATAGGCCAAAAGCCTATATTCCCTAATTTGGATATATCAGCCTTATTTACTTTAGCCTCAAAACCCATGGTCTCGAAATTTGAACTAGTTTAAATAGGAAATACTAGTATTAAAAAAGGACCTTTTTTGGTTTTGTCCCATAAACAATAAAAACATAAAAAACTTAGTTTTCTTAATAAGTATTTATTTATTTTAAATAATTCCATTGTGGAATCCAGCGGCACATAGCACCAGCGAGCATAGTTCCTTACTGGATTTTGACAATTTGGTGCTCACTACAGGGGCACGCCTGTGCATTAAACTGTAGTTACTAACATAGAGACTGTAAACGTAAGCAGCTCTTCTGGTTCTTCTTTAACTAAAATTATGATTAGTTGCTATTGAGAAGCAACTAGCCAGCTCTTTCTCCCGTCTCAAAAGGATAGAGAAACGGCCATTCAAATTGCCTATAAAGGATAGATACACCCTGGGTGAAGGGAGCATTGCTTCCTTTTTGTATGTTTATGAAGCTGCGATGGATGGTGCCACTGATAAACATAAAGTTCAGTATATTATTCCTTGTTTAAGCTGAAAAGCCCAAGAGTTGATTGTTCCTCGCCTGGATCCTCAGCACACCTGGCCAGATGTCAAAAAGGCCCTCTTGGCTGAATTCAGATCCAAGCAGAGTTTATACAGGGAAAAACAGGCTTTCATGCGCCTTTCCATGTATGAGGGCGAAACCCTCTTTAGTTTTGCTAAGCGGTTCTATCTCACTCCTCAGAGGCTGGCTACGTCTAACCTGCTTACTTTGGATGATGCTATCGCTGCCATATTAACAGGGTTAGCTTCACAACCCTCTCTCGCCAGGCATATCATATCAGTGAAACGCCAGTTTACAACTTTTCGTGATATAAAAGAGGCTTTGTTAGATGTCGCCCATATTCCTTTAGATGAGCTGCGGCCTATTGAACCGTTGGAAGTAAGGCCACCTGTGCCTATTCTCCCCAAAAAACCTGCTGCTTCAGTGCGACTTAAAACGGACATTCCTCATTCATGCAAAGTGTAGATCCCTACTGTGGTTTCCCCTTCAGCTCAGCCAATAGGTGCGCGCTCTAAGGGTATATCCTCCAGAACTACTGGGGTTGTGAAAATTCCAGTTAAAGTGAAGCTAATTACCCCACCTCTCGTGGCTGTCTCCCCCACTTCAATTGCAACCTTGCTCATGGTTGAGAATACCCCTGAGGCTGACTCTGAGGGGGGTTACGATGACATTGGGTACTACTTATTGGGAGCTCCCGTGGAAGTGGAGATCCCTGATTGCCTAAACGCTAAAGGAGTAGATGAAACCACCATACTGAAGGATACTTACCTCCGCCAAGTTATAGGTTGTATGGAAGCTATTGACACAGCTAGCAACATATTCTCCAAGTCAACTCACGACTATGGCCACATGAAGGGCTGGTGCCACTCCATTGATGGGGGTGATGCCCATCCCATTTGGTCAAAACCATATCACAAGTCAAAGGTGGAGGAACAGCATATGAGGATGGAACTCACTCAGTTACTGGATGCAGGGTTGCTAGTTCCCTCTCAAAGCCCTTGGTCTTCCCCGCTGCTATTAATTAAAAAGAAAGATGGAGGTCACCAGGTAGTCATGGACTACCGCAAGCTAAATAACCTCATGAAGAAGGATAGCTATCCTATCCCTCGCATCAATGATGCCCTGGCCCAACTATCTGGCTCAAATTTCTTCTCAGCCATGGACTTGGCCAGTGGCTATTGGCAAATGGACCTTTCTCCACAGGATCAAGAAATGCGCTTTGATATGCAGTGAAGGTCTTTTCCAACCCACGCAATTACCCCAAGGGTTGTGCAACGCACCTGCCACTTTCCAGCGTGCGATGGATCACATCTTTCAATACTAAAAGCTAACCTGCATTATCGTTTATCTCAACGATATTACTGTGTTCTCAAACACCTTCAACGACCACCTGGATCATTTGAAGGAGGTGTTTGGAAGGCTACGTAAGTCAAATATCAAGTTGATACCATCAGAGTGCACTTTCTTTTAGCAAAAATTGGATTTCCTTGGACACACCATTTCGCAAAAAGGAATTCAACCACTACAGAACAAGGTCAAAGTCATTGCAAATATGCCTTTTCCTAAGAATTTGCGGGATATACAGGTGTTTCTAGGGATGATGGGGTATTACCATCAGTTTATCCCTAAGTTCTCACAACTCAGTGAGCCCCTTGTTCGCTTACTGAAGAAGAATATCCCTTTCCAATGGGGCGCTGTGAAAAAAGCCGCTTTTGAGACCCTAAAGCAGCTATTACAAAGACGCCCTATCCTACGGCACCCAGATTACAATAAACCCTTATTCTTGCTTACAGACGCCTCAGATTACGCCGTTGGGGCCATCCTAGGTCAACTAGATGAAAATGGTATTGATCATCCGGTATCTTATTTCAGTAAGATGCTTTTTAAGCCTGAACGCAACTACAATGTAACAGAAAAGGAGTGCCTGGCTTTTTTGTTGGCTGTAAAGCACTATCGCCCTTTCCTCTATGGAACCACCTTTACTGTAGTTACTGACCATGCTTCATTGAAGTGGTTACAAAATATGAAGGACCCTACTGGCGGTTAGCTCGCTGGGCTCTAAAGCTCCAGCCTTATGACATGAATATTGAACACTGTGCCAGAACTCATCATATGAATGTGGATGGGTTGTCTCATCTGCCAATCCTCCACTTGGATAATAGCGAGGCAGAAAGGTTGCATGATCTATTTATGACTCCTAATGAATGGGAGGATGAAGATAATCCAGTTCAGAAGATGTTAGCCCGCCACTCGTGCAACACCAAAGCGGAAAATGGGAAGTTGTATAAGCAGGTGGGGGTGAAGTGGCTGCCTTACCTCCAGCCCTCAGAACGCGTACCTGCCATCCTTGAAGCTCACTTTATTTTAGGACATGGAGGGGCAAAAAAAAACTTATGAGTGACTTAAGGATCCATACTATTGGGATGGAATGATGGAAGCTATAGTTGATGACTTGGAATCCTGCCTTATGTGCAAGAAACAATCCGGTTTCAAGACTAGATACCAGTATCAACCAACTACCCCACAACAACCTTTTCACACTATTAGTTTGGATGTTGTAGGTCCCCTTCCACAGTCTACCAGTGGCAACCGGTTTATCTTAGTAGCCATCAACCACTTCACTAAGTGGTTTGAAGCTGTGGCGCTTCCTGCTCAAACAGCTAAGGCAACTGCCACTTTTATACATCAACACATTTTCGCCCAGCATGGCTTCCCCAAGTACTACTCTGTGATAATGGCAAGAATTTTACTTCCAGAGTAGTCAAACTCCTAGCTACCTCCATGGGAGCCCAACAACTTTTTTCAGCTCCATACAATCCATCTACCAATGGGGCAGTGGAAAGAGCCAATGGAACCTTAGTTTCTATCCTCTGCAAAATGGCCTTTTCTGATCCACTTCACTGGGATCAATTCTTACCCAGTGCCCTTATGGCCTACTGGATTAGTTATCACCAGATTCTGAAAATGTCCCCTTTCCAAGTCTTGTATGGCAGGGAACCAAGCATACCTGTTCTTTTGGATAAGGATGTTTTCTCTAAAGGAGAGGAGCCTGAGAGAGCCATGCAAAGATTAGCTGACCAAATTATTCAACTCCAAGCTGAAGCTATGACCAACTTAGCAAAAACAGTGACTAAAGAAGGGCAGGCTGCCAATGAGCTCCACACCTCCTTCCTACCTTTCAAGTGGCTGATAAGGTGTTATACTACCATAACCGCATCACCCCAAGAAGCAGTAGGCTTAGCTCAATTTTGGAGGGACCTTTCTTCATCAGCTATAAAAGAGGCAATGAATACTCCATCAAATTACTAGCTATGGGAGTTACTATAAATCGGGTACATGGTCATTTCCTACAATCCTACACTCCTCCCAACATTCTTGAGGGGGGCAATGTTGGATATTCTCCTTCTCAACTTCTGAGAAAGAATGTTGGAGTCTGATCTTTTAATAATATTGTGGCTATCAATGATATGAATACCAATGGCGAAAAGACCTTGGTAGATCCTCAGTGGAATCCTATCCATCAGAACAATATGATCTATACCCAAAATTGGCATAATAAGGTAAGAACTAATAATAGGATTGCTCCGACTTCTTGGTTGAATTTGAGGTGTTCAATATTGCACAGATCTGAACCTCCTCAAGGCGAGAATATTTTACCTGTTGATGATTGGGTGCAAATTAACAAATCATTACCACTTGGATCTGAACTCTCCAGAAGTGAGAAGATTTTACCCACTGGTGATTGGATACAATTTATCAAATCATTACTGCATGGGTCAGTTTTGCCTCAAAAAATTTATCTTCAATCTGATAGGCCAAAAGTCTATATTCCCTAATTTGGATGACTCAGCTTTATATACTTTAGCCTCAAAAACCCATGATCTCAAAATTCAAACTAGTTTAAATAGGAAATACTAGTATCAAGAAAAGGACCTTTTTTTTTTTTGTCCCACATAAACAATAAAAAACATAAAAACTTAGTTTTCTTAATAAGTATTTATTTATTTTAAATAATTCCATTGTGGAATCCAGCGGCACATAGCACCAGCGAGCATAGTTCCTTACTGGATTTTGACAAAGGCGATCCACTCAATATATGTCTTAAGTCAACATCTCATTATTTGTCATTCATTGACATCACCTTATCATCTGATTTGGTTGCAATTCAATATTCTTTCCAACCCAATATCACCTCATCCTAAGTCAATCAAATAATTATATATTTTATAATCATGATTTGTGATTTTAACCCATTCTGCCATAACAACTTGAGGCTTAACATCCAGTCATATCAGAATCATGACACAAATATTTCTACACTCTTGATATCATAATATAATATAAAGTAAACAATGCAGGTTGACCTTGGGACAAATATACCACGCTGAGTTTTTTAGCCTGTGCTGGTTTTAAACTAATGCCAATAAAAACCTGACACAGAGTGGAGCAAGAACCACCCACTATGCTACGTTTCCTCTCAGAATACAATATATGTCCTGAATTAGGTAGTGGTTGATGGTATTATAATCATTATATAAGATCTCTTTTGGTTTATCATGAGCGTTATAAAGCTAGCCATAATCAAAATTAAAGTAATCATGCCAAATTTTCTTTTCCAGTAAAACATCTAATATAAAAAAACTTTTTTACTATAAATTTTTTTAGTTAGTTAATATATAGATGTAAAATTAACTATATCTTAGACTATACAAAACTCAGAATACTTAATATTCATAGTTGTAGTCAGGCATTTAAAGAGATATTTAAAAATAAAATTTAGCAATAAAAAGGAAGAAATTAGCAATTTTTAAAGCTTGTTAAATGTTATATAACTTATCTATGTTTTTTATATTCTAAAATATTGGGGTGGTTAGACAGGCAGGGTAATTCCTGATCTTATACTAGTACAGGTTTTGTTTGACACAAGTTTGAAACCAGTACTTTCTAGAAAAAAACTTGGCATAGCTTATTTATCCTAAGGTTGCCCTGCCTAAGTACTTTATATTCTAATATAATAAATTAGTACTAAAGCTCATATATAAAATTTTGGGGGGAACTTCCTTCAAAAAACGTAATAAAAAGTATAAATAATTGATTAAAGTATGGTTAATCAATAACCATTTGATGTCAACGCCATAATTTAAAGTGACTTATAATAGCCATTTATAATATACTATCACTATATAACTTAGTTTCTTACTTTTTAAACTTGGACGCAATCTAATATAAGCTCTAATTTGTATTTGTAGAAAATATTTATAAAGCAATTTTAAATATAGCGTTAACTTCAAAAAAAGTTACTATTGATTATTCATACTTTTTACATTTATTTTATACTTTTTAACACCTTTTAAGCAGTTCTTTATTTTTTCTAGAATTTTATTTTTAAAGGTTGTTCTTTTATCCAAAAAATGGTGTATTTTTCAAAGCTGGTTTTTTTTCTTTTTTTAAATTATTATCTCTATAATTTTTTAAAATCACTATTTCTATATAAAAATAATAAACCACTATATATAAAAAGGGTGGTAGCTGGCAGGTAATCATGCTTCAACTCTAGTGTAGGTTCTGTTCAACATATATTTGAAACTGTACTGGCTATAAAAAATATTGAGTATGGTATATTTTTCCTAAGGTTGACCTGCCTCTATTACTTTTTTAATCATATATAAAATT